>JANHGB010045464.1:0-12481 GCA_026283785.1 Coracopsis vasa | reverse complement strand
AAGGAGAAGGGATGGGATGGGATGGGATGGGATGGGATGGGATGGGATGGGATAAGAAGGAAGGGAAAGCAAAAATGAAGGGAAGGGAAAGGAAGGGAAGGGAAAGGTAATTTCCTCAGAAAAAATAACAAGTGTCTGCTCTTGAATTGCCTTAGAAATTGGTCATAAGCCAGGAGACAGTCAAAGTCCTTAGCCGTGAGCATGGTTACACCCATTGTCAACGCTAACAATGGAGGCTTCATGGAGACTGAGCCACGCTGGAGGCTGTTGAAAAGCTGTTTTGATAGCCAGTCATTTGGGTGCCATGCAGATGGCCTGCAGCTCAGAGTTTAGTGTTGGTGGCAGATGAAGTCTGGCTCATTCATAGGTTTTGGCACTATTAAGTATATCAGCATCGTAATACAGAGCCCTAATAACCCTGTGCTCCCATTCTGAGATTGGGAGAGTCTTTTGGGTCATGAGAGACTTTGGCCAGGGTGAGAGGGGAAGAGCTTAGGGAGAAATGGTTATTTATTCACTGGAGAAAGAGGAAAATAAGCTCTTCAGTGAGTAGCAGTGCTCTCTAGGAAGGGCTGGTCATGGCAATAACTTCTGTTAGCAGTGGTAGTTCCAAGGTAGTGAGCATACACACAACAGAGAGCAGTCACATCCTCAGTGTTGTGAGGATCCAACATTCCACCTGGAAAAGCTTGTCTGGGCAGTGGTAGAGCATTGAAATGAGAGACTTGGATGTTAGGTGCTACCGAGGAGTCAATGGGGGGAGCTCAAGACCCACCAGGAATGATTCTTCTTCAGGCACTTGAATAACTAGTGAGAAGCTGCTCTGCTCCTTTTGAAAAGGCATCAGAAACAAGGCAATTAAAAAGCAATAATCAAAGTGGAAGGGTTCGGACCTGCATCTGTTAATGATGTACACACACGGCTTCTTCCATGCACAGCTCCTGCCTGTGAAGTTGTCAAAGGGAGAGTGGGTGCTTTGAGTTTGCTTTCCTGGCTTTGCAGACCATCTGCTAGCTTGTGCCTGTAAATGAGAGCTGGCTGGAGAGCTGCTGTTCTGCAGACCTGGTGTTGGTGGTCCTCTGCTTCAAAACCTGGCCTTGGGAGTCTGCTGAATGTGTCCCATCTACTCTTACCCACCACGCTTTCAGGTTAAAATGCATGGTTAGCATCCCTTGAACAGGGTTTAACTTTGATTAATATCAGTATCACAAAGTGCTAACGTGGTCATGAGGTTTTCTGAATGCATTGGAATTCCATTGCCAGCACTTGGGCTCAGGGAAGGTCTTCTCCCATAGGTGCAGGGCACAAGGGTTGTTGATGGTGTTATATGCATTTCACCATAAACAGGGGTATGGAGAGTGCCAGGTCTTCTTCCTCAGGTGGCTGGAAGCAATGAGGCTGTCAGGCTCCAAGGATTCGTGCAAACCAGGGTCTCCCTATCCCCAGAAGTCAGAGAGACCCAGGCTGGATCTAAACCTACACAATAATGGCCTCTGTGGTTCAATTGTGTTAAGTGCTGCAAGCCAGAAGCTGTTCTAGGGCTGACAGCAAGTGTTGGTGCTCAGCTACTTTGCAGGATGAGCCCTTCCTTTGTCTGCTTTAACGAACAGCGTGGTGCCCATCTCCCGTGCACCGAAGTCACCTTTCCATGCTAAGTTTCTTAGGAAGGCTTTTCAAAAGAGAAAGGAAAAGAAAAGAAATGTAGAAATAAAGGATGAAAAAGTCCTTAATCTTTTAGAAATGCGGGAACTTGGCTGCGTTTCTAAGCAAAAGCAGCTGCTTTAAGCAGTTATATCCTGCCCGTCTCTCAGGAGAGTATTTTAATGAAGGTTGTTTTCTTCTGTTTCAATTCTAGTCAGCTTTAGGAAGAAGATGCTTTCGCACTTCCAGTGCAGAGGTCTTGGCCTGGGGTCTGCTCCCCTTGGCATTCCTCACTTCCAGTGGCATTCCTAGTGTCTTGATCTGTGCGCTATGACTGTGCCATTCTCCACTTGAGAGAGACGCCGTCAGAAGTAGCACAGGTTGACATTTCAGAGCAGGGAATATCCAAATGTTCCCTACAGTTTCTTTAGCTAGACCAATTTATTTCACCCTGCAGCCGCACAGGAGCGCTCAGCAGGGAGGTCAGGTAATAAACTCAGAAGCACAGATTTCTACATCGCCTTGTGTCATAGATTTATTATCAGCTGTATCTCCTCAAGTATATTTGCATGGTTTTTCCTTTAGGTAATTCAACAAGAGCAGGGATTCTCCCAGTTTTCCACCCTTGGAGCAGCTGCATCAGAGGGATATCTTTCTGGGCATCTAGATTCCCACCCTGATCGTAGTCACCTTCTCAGTTCTTAATTCCCTTCTGTGGACAAGCAGGCTGGACATCTTTGAATCCTTGGAGTTGAAATCTCTGCCCTTAGTGCCTCTTGGTTCACACATCCTCTGCTCTCTGCTGATCTGAATAGTGTTGCTATGTCCCTATGTCAAAAGAAGCCATCCTTTAAGGGTTTATGCTGCCTCAGTGGAATCAGGTGATTCTTTATAGGAGCTAATGCTGATGATGAGAAGCTCTTGGCTGGATTTCTGGATCCATTCAAGGTTTTGCATCAGTAGGGTGGTTCCTACAGTAAAAACAGGCCCGCCCAAGAGGCTTATAGCATTTCCTGCTCCTGGGTGGTGATCTCAAGGAGCAGTCTTTCTTGTGGTTATTTCTGGCTGGGACCCAGGGAGACGCAGGAAGCACAAAGGAAGGTTCTGTGGAAAGGAGAAGACAGAAAACAGACCTGTGTTTGCTGAAGGTTTAGAGATGAATGAAGCTCAGATTTCAGGAAAGGATCAAGTAAACCCAGATTTGTGCTGGAATAGATGTCATGGCCTTGCCAGATAACCATATAACCCAGGCACAAACCCAGGGGTGTTGTCAAATCTCAGCATTTTAAGACAAGCCTCTCAATTTCTGTGTTCTGCTTGAAACAGCGATGGGGAGAGAAACTCTGCCTTCTTTTTAAGCTTCCATTGCAAACAGTGGCTTGGAAACACAGGTCTGACAGTCTCAAATATGAGGCCAGCCATGGAAAGGACTAAACCTTTCTCAATGGCACAGTTTCAGAGCCAATTGATTTTTGTATGCTTTGGTGGCAAGACTCAACAGTCAGCTCTTTAGAGCTTATCACCTGATTGACTCTGGCTTCAGTTTGCAGGTGGTCCCTATTGTTCGAGCAGGTTTAACCAGAATGAAACATTCCCAGACTGTGGGGTTTGATTGGATATAGCCTTTTAATATAGTTAATGTAGTCTTTTGGAGTATTGGAAATGGTTTTGTTCTTCAGGCACAGCACCAGCAGGCTGCTGGTTTAAAACCCTGCGCAGTCCCTGTGGGGTGACCCCGCTGCCATGGCTGAGACCATCACCGTGTGAGGTGGCCCCGCCGCCATGGCTGAGACCATCATGGTGTGAGGTGACACTGCTGCCATGGCTGAGACCATCACAGTGTGAGGTGGCCCCGCCGCCATGGTTGAGGTGAGACCTCCACAGTGTCCAGGGTCATGTCAGTGCTGTGGCCAAGGTGTAACTGCAGCAATGTCCAATGTAAAACTACCTCCGTGTATCAGGTAACACTATGGCCACGTTCCCCTCACCAGCCTGGCCCTGCAGGGCTTGCCAAGGGAGCATCACCTCACTCCTGCACATAGATTCCTTCATCCTGTCTCCTGCTCCTTGCGGACAACTTAAGGATCTTTCTGTCTTGATCACATCCGTGTCCTGCTGCTCTTCAGGGAGCACTGGGATGTCTATTTAAATAAATTATGATAAATGGTTTAGATGATCTTAAGGTCCTTTCCAACCCTAACTATTCTATGATTCTATAAAGGCAGATTTGTACCCCTTACAACAGCACGCTACCTCCCCATGTCAAAAGCCATGGCCACACTTCTGGTTCACTCTCCTGGCCACATGCAGCCATTCTCTTTGCCCAGGTCTCTCGGGTCCTGCCTGGAGCACTGCTGCTGTGCTCTTCCGGCTCCAGCATCAAAAAGCTGCCCTGGACTGTGTGCAGACATCCCTGCTTGCCAGGCTGTGGCATTTTCCTGATGGACTTGCTATAGATGATGTGAAACATGCCATGCTGTGACTCACGTAACCTTACAAGAAAGTGTTTGTGTCTTGAAGATAAATAGATATTGCTGATTGACGCCACCATCCTATTTATAGTGCCTTGGCATTACAAGTAGCAAACCAGAGCAACACCGAGACATTGGGAGAGCCATTCCAGCATCAAAACCTTAGAGATAAGAAAAGAACGAGGTCTGCTGGGTTTTAGTTCACTTTTTTATTTTGACTGTAATGCAAACAGGCATAAGTATTCCATAAAATCAGAAGATTGGAACTATACAGAAAGAGGTGCATGCTTTAGAACAATGTGGATATCTTGCAAACAGAGCCAGAGTCAGTCCGAGAGAGGGGGCTGGAGTACATTGTACGAATGGCAGAGATTTTAGCAGCATTGAGAGCTCAGAGGTAGGGGAAACCCATGTTTGTAACCACTTAAAGCACTGGTATGATCAAGTACACCACCAGCTCATCCATCCCTCCTCCCACTGTCCCCACCCCTTTGCTCCTCAGAAGAATCCTACCTCAGGATCACGCGAAAAGCTACAAAATAAGCTACACCCCCCCACTCCACACATACCTGTCTTATGGGATGCAAAGTGAGAGTAAAGACAACATGCCAGTGTTAAATCATGGATCATTTGATAAACCAAATGAAGGCACAGTGACATGAGGAGGTGCTGAGGGGAGGGAGAAAGGAGCAGGAGGACCAGAGAGCAGCGAGAGGTTGGAGTCCCTTCCAGCACAGCAGAATTTACTCACATGTTGAGAAGAGGTTTAGGAAACCTCTGCCACGGAGAGTTTGGGAGTTGCCTGCCCCAAAGCTGCCACCCTTCGCAGACCCCTTTCTCATCACGGCATCAGGGAAAAAGGCCGTCAGGAGGAAAACTAATCCAAACCAAACTTTGAGGATTATGCTTTTCAAAGGTGCCTAAGGGAATCGAGGAACTAAATCCCTGTTCCTATTACAAAGATGAATTGGCACTGAATATCAGAATCCCTGGGTGGCCGCAGAACTCATGTTTCTAACTCCATTCAATCTAAAAAGCAACGAGTCCTGGCTGAAAGTCATCTTCCTCTGTTCATCTGCTGCCTGGGGAATTGTGCACACTCTAGAAGAGCTGGGGATGGTGCTGCAGACCAGGGAATCTATTCTCAAGCTCTTTTCAGCATACAAATCTCAGGGCTGTTTGAAGGCATCTCAAGGCAGCAGAGCACGTTTAACCTTGGGAATTGTGGACATTTGCCTATTATGTAGAATTCTAGCAAAGCGGAAACTGGGCATTGAATTTCACTGGCTTCAAAGCCATCACTTCAATGCTGTGCACGGGGAGATGCTGAAACACCATCTTCTGTTTGCGGACATCCTGTTGAGTATTGTAAAATGTGTTTTGTCAAGACATGATTCCATGCCACAATCACACAGAGAGAAAGAGAATAAAGCAGGCTCAGAAGCAAGTAGCATCTCTTGTTGGAGCTGAATATGTATGAAGGCAGTTTTGTTGCCCTTGGAAAATCTTTAAATCTCTGTCAGCAATTCTTGTGAGAACAAAATATGTGATTGAATCCAAAACAATCTGATACGCTTTTTGTTGGCTTTCTCCACCCGAAACCAACACATGAAAACAAAGCAACAAAAAGAAGCCCCAAATCTTTTGCTCTTTTAGATCATCTCTTTCAGTATTAACCCTTTATATTTTTAAAGCATTAAGGATACTTATGGAAATAAAATGCTTTGCCCGGTGTTATTCACTCACTTCCCCACCACGGTAGCAAGGCGTAGCTGCAAAGCCTTGGCCTGTGGGCTCGTGTCCAATGAGGGGTGCTCAGGGCAAGGCTCACTGGTTTGAATCCCTTGCTTTTAAAGTGCTTCCTCCCTCCTCTTTCCCTGAAATCTGGCCAGGTAGGAAGACAAATAAGGCAGGAAAGCAGCAGCCCTCACAGTAAGGTGCTCCCATTGCTAAACAAGCTGCGACCGTTCCGCTATGTTCTCACAGTCTGTTGGGTTTTGTTTGCTTGGTTGTTATTTTCCCCTGTGATTTCAATGGCTCAAACTTCCATCACAGCCAAACATCTGTAGGGGTGGAGAGCAAGCTTTTCTAGTATGCTTCATTCCTGGCACAGCAGGAAAAAGGTGTATCTGTATCACAATGCTTAAATATTTCATGAGTTACCCATGCTAAAAGCAAGCCAATGTCTGGGAAGGTCTGTTTTACTCATGGAAACAAGTGCTTTAAAGCATCAGTCTCATTAGCTTTCTCCCACTCCCCTGATTTCCTATTAAATACACACAGCCATATGGAAGAAGCTAGAGCTCTGATCTCCCTGTTGAAGGAAGATTTCAAATGGATCACTAGAGTCATGCATTGCAGGCAAGTGCAGATTGACACGCACAAGATCACTGCCATCATGAAACTGCTGCTGCTGTGAAAGCCTGATCCTGCAAGCTGCTGAAATATCCAGTGCCACTGAAGCGTGTGGAAGGTGTTTTGTATCTGGGAGGACTCGGATCCAAGTTCAGGAATACAGTTTTCAAGGGCATTCGGCACTGGCCAAATCTTGCTCCTCCTGTTACAGCAAAAGTAATCATTATACCAAAACCAGAGTTATAGCAAAGTGGAATGGTCCTGAAAATGTGTCTCCATCTGTTCTGTAAAGGGACTGTGCTCCCCTCTGGAACTATCAAAGCGATTGCAAAGTTATCAGAGCAATTCTGAAGCTGAGAGCTCGTCCCCAGTGAAAACAGAAGCAAAATGTTGTTTTGAGCATAAAAAATCTCCTTCCAAAGAGCACTGGGAACTCTCTGCAGCTCCCCCACAGGTATGAATCAGAGTGAACGGCCTCAGTGGTCATCAGCTGGGAGGCAGCAGCTTTGGCTTGGGCTTGGTGCAAGTCCATGAAGCTTCAAGAACAAACTCTCCTCCTGCTGCCAGCTTAATAAAACCATGGTCTCCAGTACGTGGTAGGTGTTCACAGACCTGTGGTGCTTCAGAAGGTGGTGTCCAGTTTTCACCCACACCTTGCACTGCCTCTGTACACCTATCAAACCCCTTCACTGGGAGATTAAGTGCAGAGCAGGGCTGTAGGTTTGCTCTCAGTTATCCCAGGGGCAATTTGCCCATCAAGAATTTCACTTATCACTTGAAGTCACTGTTCCCCTCAGCCCTCAGTCTCTGTGTGTGAGGAGCCTTTCTGGAGAGAGCAAGAACAGGAGTGCAGCCCTGGTACAATAGTCTCTTCCCAGCCCAAGGCACTGCAAGTCCATTGCCGTTCCCAGGACTCACCCTTACCAAGCAGCTCACTGCACCTTTTGGCTGGGCAGACAGGGCTGAGAAAAGAGGGATCTCCAGAGGGAAGTGGTAAAGGGAGCATGGGATACAGCCTGGGATGGGGTGAGAGGCATCACCTACTAACAGTAAAGGAACAAACAGAGCAACCACAGTTAGGCTGGACACAGGTTCAAGCAGCTCCTGTCTCTTCCCATCTCCTCTTCTGCATGGGTGCAATCACTCAGGACACAACTGCAAGTTTTGTTGCATGGATGCATTGGCTCACACTGGTCTGGGTGTAAACAGAGTCCCCTGCTTGCCCCTGGGATGTGTAGGCACAGGATGCCACAGGGAGCCCAAGCCCATTTCTCTGGTCAGTATGGACATGACTGGCTCAGTTCCTCTAAGTTCAACGATCTCAGGCCCACCCAGCACCGACCGTGGAGTCATCTTCCTGAGTTTGCTTCTGAGGGCAGAAGTCTCATTATTTTCCTGCTGTCTCTCATAAACAGAGCAACAACAAACTCCCAGGCAGTCCTTCTGAGGAGATGAAACCTTTGAAGTCATCAACAACGCAGGCAGCAGACACCCTTGCACTGAATGAACAACTTATTTTTCCCTGCTAGTGGACACAGCAGGTTGGAAAAACAGAATCATTTCCCATGAGTTTTCAAGTTCAGGTAGTAACTTTCTGTGGACTTTTGAAAGACTTACAAATTAAAATCTGTGCCAAAAAAAAACCCACTTCATGGTGTCTTGAAAATCAAATCTCTTTAGAGAAGACCCTCTTTATGTTTAATATCTGGGGAGCAAAAAGGAGCAAAGCTGCTCAAAACAGGCAGTGGTGGTGGTAGACATCCTCCAGGAGAGGAACTTGGACACTGGATCAGCCTGCGTGTCATCAGACCCAGCACCCCTCACCTCAGGAGCCATGTGGGGCTATGCAGGAGCCTGGATGGGCAGCAGGCACCTGGAGATGACAGATCTGTGAACCAAGTGCCCAAGAGGCACAACCTCTCATCCAGGACACCCCGAGCAGCTCACAGCACTACTCTGTGACTGACCCCACCTCGATCTCTGCTGCTTATCCATGCCAGAGCTGTTGTAGCTACAGCCACACATCAGAGATGTCACACTGACACGAGCAGGGTGTAGACAACTGCAGGAAGAGCCTCATTTGTGGAATGATAAAGCAGATCCACAAGTTGATTTTCCCCTTTGCTGTGGGGGAAAATGAAGCACGAGGGAAGTGCAAAGCCCCTGCAGGTGAGAGGATGGGGAAGTTGAGATGTCTGAGACTGACTCAATAAAAAACAATGAATCAAAATTCCCAGTGGTGCAGCTTGTGAGGAGCAAATGGTCCATCTCAAGCAGAGGGAGCAGAAGGGCAGCTCAGAGCCCTGGGGGACATATGAACCGGAGTCATGGACCTTCATGGCAGGAAGAGTGTTTCTTCCCTAGGGCCAGGCAAAGAGGCTGCCCTTAAAACAGCATATCCACTCCAAAGGGCTCTGAAGGGCTCACCTACCCAAAGCCTGTTGAACTTGAGGAGGCTCTGGCTATCTGTGACACAAGCCCCTGCACAGATCTTGCTGAAGGCAAGGCACATGCCCCATTCCCTTCTCCACTATGCTTCCCCACTGCTTGCACTGACAGCTTGGGTGGAAGGCGGATATGGAGGTGGGAAGCTCTGGGGTACAGGGAAAGCAAGTCAATTCATCTCAGACACAGACTCCAGCAGCAGTATGTCTTCCAGATGGGAGGTGGTACAGGACAGGAGAAAACTAATTGCCAGCAACACGGGATGAGCTGGGAAGAGGACGAAGACAAGGGCATTTCTTAGGGTACTACCTGCTCTTCAGGTTGCATCGCTCCTACTAAAAGGAGAACCAGAGCACAAAGTCTAGAGCCACAAGCAAATCTCCCAAAAGAAGGAGATGAGTTTGATTTTTTCCCTTTAGCTCTGTTTCTGCAGCCACAGGACTAGGGGTTAGGACCAGGCTTGTTCTATGCTCACAGCTCTAGGGCTGTTTTCCACAGACAGCAAAGGGACCCAGCTCCTCCACCCCACTGCCTGCCCTGGGATTAAGGCACAACCCACAGAAGGGGACCATGGGCTGCCTTTTTTCCTCTCCTGTCCAGCTTTCACCTCCGGGTGACAAAGTCCCCAGCAATGACACAAACCTGCCCTCGCACCCGGCTCTAAACCCTGCTCTGGCCACAGAGTGGCAGCATCCATTCGTATTTTCCACCGCTCTGGTGGAAGCAGCAAAACCGAGACTTGGAGCTCAATTCAGTGCCTTTTGCTCGTGGATTTGGGATTGGAGCTGTTTCAAGCATTCAGGGAGTCAAGGCTGCAGGAGATGATCACAGTACGGGGAGACATGGCTAGCCAAGCAGCAGGGAAGAGCAGGAAGTCCTGGCTGAGGGTGGGGATAACAGCACAGCCTGAGGCTGGGGGAGCCAGAGCAGCTTGTACCATGGGCTGGGAGAGCAGCAAACCTCCTGCAGCTTTTTGTTCTGACTTTGACATAGGGTGGCTAATCTCTGCCCTCTGAAAGCAAGCTCACCATTGCAGCTCCTGGACAAGCCCTCTGCTGTCGCCGGTTTTGGTGCTTTGCTCCATAGAAGCATCAGCATACAGCTCATCAGAGCAAGGGCAGGAGGAAAGGATGGGCATCTTCTAGATCTGCCAACCCCATATCCCTGCCTCCAGCAAAAGCTGCAGCCACGCTCTGCTGTCCTTGGCCTGGCAATGAGAGAGGACAAACCTTTTCCAAGATGAGGAAGAGAGAAGGAGGAGGAAGGACACCAAAGGTCATGTATGCTCTACCTTGCAGACAGCTTTTCTCTGTTAGAGGGTTGATACCTTCCTGTGATCGTGTTAACAGACTGCTTTTGGGGCCAGGTTTCTGCAGCAGGGCTGAGGTGTGAGCGTGCCAGAGCCCAGAGTCACGCAGCATCTTTGCAGCCCATCTCACCTCCCTTCTCACATGAGATGTCCCGGCAGACACAGCTTGTGCTTTGGCAGCTGGTGCAGAGCCTACAGAGGGGACTGGCTTATCACCAAGATGCCACATGCATTTCTCAGGTCACTCTGTGCTGGCACTTTCTGCTCCTGAAGGTGTGGAAGAGGCTGGGCTCTGCTGTCCCAGCACTGCTCATGGGACTGTGCTAAGATGGAGATGATGCTGTCTTTGGGCTTTCGAGAGTCCTTGGTCAGCACATCCTCACCAAGGAGCCTTTGTAACCATTCAAGTGCTGCCTTCCAAATAGGAGATGCCTCTTGCAGTGGGGTTGGAGTTGCTTCTTTCCCATCCTCGTGGCTTTTCAGTCTCACCTGGGAGAGGGTTCACACGTTCACAGCATGCAAAGCTCTGGAATGCAGCCAGTCCCTCAATCTGTCCCATCAGCATCATTGCTGCAGGTCACACATCTCCTGTAAAGCCCTTCAGAGGACAGCCTGGCCAAGCAGCAGTCAATGGCATGAGTTTTGCCCCAGCATACACATCAACCTGTGTGTTTGATGCTTGCTCCTCTGTGGGAGGACTCATATCAGCAAAAGTAGGGGTTGAGCAAAAGGAGAGGCTCGTGGGGAGCAGGGAGCAGAGAAGGAGGCAAACATAGCACAGAATCCATTTAGGAGAAATCATGACATGAATAAGAGACGTCCCACCCTTGGGATCAAACCAGACACTTGTATCCAGGCTGTTTGGGGGTGAACCAAGTTCATAGGCACGAGGGCATCGCACATCATCTGCCCCAGCTTCAGGCATATGCCCAGGGCTGTATAAGTCCAAAGAAAAGCCATGAAAATGCAAGGATTCAGCCAAGCTCCGAGCTGGGGAGAGGGGGAACTCTGGTCAAGCAACAAGACGTAGCCATTGCCCAGCCCCTGCCACCTCTGCTGTCCCACTGAACACCAAAATGTGGATGATCGCAAAGGTGACTTCATGCAGCTGCAAAATGCCCTCATGAGAAGGAGAAATGTGGAGTTCTGTTAAGAGCCACTGCAGGTTATAAAGCCATCGTACTTCAGTGGGGAAATCCAGGGAAGGGAAAGGGGATGAAAAGAAATGGCCACAGGACAAGAGCAAGAGAAAGAGGAAGGAAAGGAAATAAAAATCATCATCATCATCATCATCAGGACACAAGGACAGGACGAGAGACAGAGCGCTTTCCATGGGCAGTTCCCCGCGGAAAAGGAGCCACCGTGTCCGTGAAGTACAAAACCCTCCGGCTGGAGGGGGCAGCAGGAGCCGGGACTGGTTTGGCATCCCCTTGGGGTGAAGGGTCCAGTTAGGAGCAGAAAACCCTGCAAGGGAAAGGGGAGAAAGGCCAGGCTTAGTGAGAGCAGGGAGGAGCAGCTGAACACTCTGAATAAGGACCTTCCCAGGGACCATGTAGTAGATAGGAATTTACAGTGCCCTTTGCAGCTGGGTAAAGTGGGCAGAGAGGTAACCTTTATCCCGACCTAGAGGTGGGAAACTGAGGCACTCTGTATGTAGTGCAGATCCCAGAGTATGTGCTGTATTGGAGAAAAATTCCTACCCAATCTCAGGGATGTTGGGAAACCCACTCTGGGTCAGCAGGGCACTACCTGGCACAGCCAGGAGTGCAGGGAAGGGATTTGCAAGCCAGGTTACTGAGGGCCAGGACAAGGAGGAAGATCCACACAGCTGCCCATCCTTTATCCTAAATAATCCTTCTGCTCAGCCAGGGAAAATCCCACCACGACTGAGCTGAGCAAATGGCAGGACATGGTAGAGCAGAAACAAACAGAGCAAATGTCAAGGTTTTCTACTTCTCTTGGTTGGTTTTGCAACAGTGGAAAGAAAAGTCTCTAGATCTTTCCTAACAGGGCATGCAGCAGCCTGGAGACCTCTCCCACTGTGGGTACCTGCTGCCTGCATCCCTCGGGACCCCCAAAGTCAGTACTGGAGCTGGGGAAATCACCCCTCACCGTGGGTCCTGCAAACTTTAAATTAATGGCTTTAAATTTAAACAGGGGAGATTTTGATTAGATATTGGAAGCAAATTCTTCCCTGTGAGGGTGCTGAGGCGCTGGCACAGGGTGCCCAGAGAAGCTGTGGCTGCCCCATCCCTGGCAG
>JANHGB010045463.1:0-18633 GCA_026283785.1 Coracopsis vasa | reverse complement strand
TTACTGTCCCACACTCTTTACTCAGCAGACACAGCGAATGGTACAAGTGGCCACAGCTGTAAAAGAGAAGAGTTCTGCTAGGTCCTTGAAAGAAGGGTGACACAACCTGAGAGCTCTACACTGTGGAAGAGAAATCATACTCGATGGAAAACAAGGCTGCTTATCTGTAAATACAGCTCAGCAGTATATACGCTCCCTTCATATCTCCACATCCTCCTGCAGTATTTCTAAACTTGCAAAGGTAACAGTAGACGTCCATTTGCTGATACAGGTACAGATCATAATACCAAGGTAATAGTGATCTTATTTAACAGCCACCTGGCCACAGACAGGAATATCAGAGATTCCAACTGAGTACAGAGTCAGGCCTGCAGTAGATCCAAGATGTACAAATACAGGCAAGTGAACCCCAGGTGCTGCAATTGCACACACTATACTGCTGGGAGAGATGACTGATAAACTGACAGCTTACTGAACAGCTCTCACAGAACTGTAAGGCAATTCTTTCCAGCAGAGACAGAGCTGGTTGCATGCAAAGAAGGCTGGCTCTGATAAATTTGATTAGCCAGCCCATTTACAGTGCAAGGGAGCAGGGAGGGATACACACTCACAGGAATACACAGGATTACTTGTGCAAGTCAAAAGACCAGTAGCTGTTTTTGTCTTTTACAGCTACTAACATGATCACAGCTGTGACCCTATACCCCTTAACTTTACCTGAAAACAATGATTTCATCAGCAGTTTCTTGCCTTCTTTTGTACTGCTGTAGACAAATGCAGCAGTAATCCTGCTTTGGGGTAAGCCCTCTAGTGACAGAAGCTCTTAGGTTACACAGGGACCAGTGGAGATCATGGTTGAGAAGATTCGTAGTTGTCTCTAGAAGGGTCTGTGTGGAAGATAACATATAGAATAACTAGGTCATTTTGTCATCTCCAGACTGCAGAAACTTTATATTCATCGATTCTCCATAACAAGCAGCTTAGCAGATCACTAACAGCAAAACCAACCAACAAAATTGCTTCTCTTTATGTATTCTAGCCACTGTTCTCAAAATTGTCCTTTTACCACATGTTCATGGAGGCAATACCCTTTCAGTCCTAAATGGGTCTTTTATTGATTTTTGTCAAAGAGCATTAAGAGATACATGGTAAGCTCATTTTGTCATCTTCCATAGCAGGCCCTCCCTTTTTTCCCCCCCTCTACCTGGTAAGCCATTGCTTACATTTCCCGTTTTAGGGGAAACGTGCTGATAAAATCAAAGCCCAAATGCACCGCCACAATAAAAGCAAGATATCCTTGGTTTTTAGCAGTCAGTGCTTTTTTCAGCAACAACGGGTATCAGGCATTGGTGCTCTGGTCTGTGATCTATCAGCTCTTTGTCACAGCAACTCAGAAAAGGCTGCAAAGGTTGCACCAGAGGTACATGCAGCCTGTACCAGACAACTGCCAGGCAACGACAGAAGACCTGCCATACTGCTCAGAGCAGTCCTTCACCAAGAACCCAGAGATAATGGCTTTTAATGTTCAGTCCTTCACAGGAAAGCTATTTCCCATTTCATTGTTCAATTGCATGTTGCTCCATGGAGGCCTGAGCCATAGCTTGGATGGTAGTGCCATATGGTAGGCAGGACGAGGGAGGGTGAGTTTGGAGGAAGACTACACATTCTGTTTTGAGGAAAGAGAGTTTTGAAAAACTGTTGAAGTTTGGGCACTGCCTGGGATTTGAGACTGGACAAAAAAAAGGCAGGATTGAGACAAAGGTGAAATTTCATCAGGTGACAAAGGAAGTGCAGCATTACCACTGGGAAGTGGCAAAGCAGCCTCATATAAGAAGTGTTTATTTAAAACCACATAAAAAGACAAAACGTACTGGGTTTGTGCTTCTAAATCCCTAACTGCAGGATGAGCCGGTGAAAAAGCAGATGTTTATCCTTCCAGTACATTAAACAGAAAACTGAACGACAGGGGTGTTCACCATGTACTTGTCAGCCCCTTCACTTGCAATCTGTTTGTGAGCAATACAAACTCATTTCCCTTCCCCCAATCACACAAACATGTCACTTTCACATCCATTTGCTTTCCTTTGCAAGAGAAATGGCAAATATAACAGAGTAGAAGCCTAGATAGCTAAAAGTAATCCCAGTACACAGCAGTGGACAGAGCGAAAATGCATGCAACTTACTTGTTCATAGTTAAAAGTGTCCAGCATTCCTAGGACAAGTCCTTGAATTTCTCCAAGTTTCCCTTTTCCATAAACTGGATCCTGCACAAAGAAATGAAAAGCAGCAGTTGAATCACAGGTTATGACCATTTTGGCTTTTTTTTTCTCCTCCAGGTTGGCATTGCAAACAGGCACATGGGCAAAGCACTGGAAGAGGGAAGAGACTTCTGCAATGTTCTCCCCTCCTGCCAGGCCCCATTGCACAATAAGAGAGTAGGCTTCTCCTCATGGGTGTACTGGGCCATGCCAGAAAATACCTCTGCCCAGCAACCAGCACAGTGAGAGTTTGCCAACAGCTCCTAGTGTCCACCAGCACTAGCAGCCACCAGCACTAGGGTCTCCTGAGCAGAACTGACCCTGAAGATCTCTCCATACAGTTGCAGAGGTGCCAGCCCCTGCCAACATGCAATGTGGTACCATTTCCAACATGCATGTGCCAGGAACAGCTTCCTCCTATTTGTCTTTACAGCAACAGCATGATCAGACTAGAAAACAGCACAGTTTCACTGAGGAAGATGCCCTGCAAGCTGTTGGCTAACCAGCTGGGATCCAGCCTTTGTGTCCTTAACATAAACAGCATGGAAAAGGTGTCAGGTTAGCAGCAGGATCTGCCACTGACTATTGCAGTGGCATTGATCCACATTGTGTAGCCCAACGTCACTCTATCCCTGTGGCCTCAACAGTCTGATGCGCAGAAAAGCAAAGCTTGGTCCTCCCCACCCCAAACTGGCACCAGCGAAGCACACACATGCCTATAATCAGAACAAGACTATTCAGGAACACCTCAAAAGAGGATCAGGGGAATTCATCTTTGTGTAGCACACAAATCCCTGAGGCTGACAGACAGTCATTGAATTAGACTGGAAAAAAAGTATTTTACCCTGCTGGGAAGCAGTGAAGGATAGTGGGGGAAGCCTCCTTTCAAGAAGCTGACTGATGGAATGGGCAAGACATTGGCAAAAATAGACTGGCAAGATGTGAAACTAACTAGAGAGTAGAAAAGTGATGGAGACACAATGGAAACAGAAACAGAAGGAGTTGGATGAACAAGCACTGGATGAAATGAATGAGAAAAAGAGTAGGAGCAAGGCTGTTCCATGCTGGGACTGAGAGCAAGGGAGAGAAAGGAGAATCAAGAGTGCAAAAGCAAGTTGATGAATATGACTAAAGTAGCATGGAAGTTACACTGTAAGATACCCATAGAGATCACCAGATCAGCAATAGAAAGTAAGTCAGGCAATTTTTGAACAACAGTCTTCAGAGGAAATGTGACAGGCAGAAACGCCAACATTCAAGCCTAAATAAAAACAGTACTGAGTAATAGCATTTGAGTCAAAATCAGCTGTAGCTTTGGAACATACAAAAGAGCTCAATATACTGCAGAGGCTACTGTTTTACTAGGTGAACAGTACAGACTCAAACACCACCAAGTTTTCTTTCTGCATGCATAATTTAAAAGCAACAGCATAGAAAGTACACTACACTGAGTCACCATATGAATTATGGAGGGCAACAGGGAACTCAGGACATCCAGCACAGCATGTACGTGCTCCATAACATAGAGCAAGTTATTTTTGCATCCACCAGATACTTTTATAAACTCAATAAGGTAACTCACAAAATGTACAGATGCAACCATTTACATACAGATACTCGAACTTCTCAAGCCACAAGTGGACACGCTCAAAGCAACTTGTTTCTTGCCTGTATAGAGATAAAGGAGGAAGAGAAAATACGAAGAAGAGAGAAGGAGAGCCGCCTACCACTTTGCAGAGGAGGAACCTGGAGTCTGAGGAACAACTTTCACATCCTCATTTTTCTCAAGTCACACTAGATGATCACTTCAAAAATGGTAGGTAGGAAAAGAATGGACTTTTCTGTAAAGAGGAGGCATGTGGCCTAGCAAAGTCTTATACTAGGTGAAAGTGGTGAAGTTCATGCAGTTGTAATAATTCCTTCCAATTTGCTGGTTTCAGCCCCCACAAAATTTACCCTCACAAGAACCTCGTGGGATCAATTACTCTCATGGAGGAATATGTTTCATTAATTTCACCTTATAAAATGTGTCTCTGTTTGGAATTTATGCACGCTCCAAATACACTGTACGAGATGGCACATTAGTAACAGTCAGTTGCACCAAGCCAGGAACAGATCACAGCTACTGCTTCCAAGCTGGTATTTCCCTGGGAACATGGCAAAGCTCAGTACGCTAAACCAAAGCCAAACTTACTGCCCAGGAAAAGGCCACTGATCAGGCACAGCTGGCAGGTATCCAGATGCAAGCCAGAGGTGCTCATTCACTTTCAGCCAGTTCTGTCTCCTTTATTCCCAGTTTTTTCCCAGGTCCAGGAAATAGCATTTTCTTTGCAAAAGCTCTTACAGAACTGTGCTAATAAATGCACTATGAACTCAGAAAACACATTCACTTGCAGCTTGTCCCCTCTGGAAGGGGACAGAGCAACTATTGTATCCAAAACTAATGCCAGTGTTGACCTTCAGGACTGGAAAGAAAAAAAAAGAGGCAGAGCCCTAAGCAGAGATGGAAAAAAATCAAGCAAAAGCTTTCTGGATCTCACTGTTTCCAGTCTGGAATAGTTTTTAGAGATTCCTTCCTTCCTTCCTCACTTTGGGATTCCTACAGGTGGATTTTAAGTTTCTGGCTTCTCCAGTTCTCCCTTTTGTAGGAGGTATCAGCTGCATCTACTTAGAAAGCATTCATGAAGGATTACAGCTTTGTAAGGGAATTAACACTCAACCTTTCAGCCCTCTTCAGACAGCATTCACATCCTTAATGACATGGAATTTTTCTTAATGCTGAAGAGGATTCCTCTAGTATCTCCCCTAACAAGGTTATTTCAGATTTCTTATTTACAACCTTACAACTTTATTAAGGATGAGCAACAACGTAACTATATCAATTGTTATTTCATATGACTTCAATTCTATCAAGCTGAATCAATACACTGTAATAGGCAGATGCCAGGAGCCTGCCTATTTTCTGTGAGAGCTGTGGAGTCTGCTCATAGCCCTGTGCAAGGTGCCCTTCAGCAAAGCATTCTGGTTGCAAAGTTAACATTTGCATAAGGTATAATCTGTAAGGAATTAAGAGCAGAAGAGGAAGAAAAACAGCCCACTAAAACTGGAATACTCTTAATTCCTTTTCAGAAAAGGCAAGATAATCTACCTCAGTTCATTGATGTCATCCACCTTAGAAAAAATCCCCCAGTTAATTCCTGGGCAGCTGTTCTACCTTCCAGGCCTGCAGCTCCAGTGCATCTATGCTCTACCACCAAGACTCGACCTTTTGGAACAGCTTTTGAGGTCATTTTCAGAAAAGCACTGCTTATAATCCTGAGTTTCACAGGAGTACTTTGAGGGCTTGGGCAAGGCTGTATGTCTCCAGGGCCCGGAAGAGCTGGTTTAAGAATCTTACTTAAGGTCACAGTTAAAGCGGCACATCAATCACATTTTGAACAAGGCTCTAGGTACTGCTCAGAGCTAAGACACAGCAGTTTGGCACCAGAGTTCAGAATTTTACTATTTTTCAGTGAGTAACTACATAGCTCTGCAAAAGGAATACCCACACAAATAGAGACCTTTCTAGCTGAGAATGCTGTGGATGCAGAGTGTTCTGGGGAAACACCATGTATGCATGCCATGTTGTGATTCTTCCCAGCAGGGCAATTAAATGCCATTCCCAGATAATCCAAGGAAGGAGACAACAGGGCACACTACACACAGAGGCAAAAATCCAGTGCTCCCAGCTGCCTAACACGGGGGACAGTTTCTCTCCTGATCCCAAGCATGGCAAAGGTTCAGCACCCCTGAACATGTGAGCTAGGCACTCAAAGACGTGGCCTCACAGTAAGACGCAGCCATCACCACTTCCAACATCATCTTCCCAGCTGAATTCAAAGCAACATTCTTCCAATGGCCAAGCTGTGCATCAAAACAAAACCCAAAGAAAACCTCCTATGGGCATTCAGTGTGAGCCCTGAAGCAATAGTTCAATACAACACAGCTACAAACACACAACCTAAAGTGACCTAGAGCAATGAATTCCCAGAAATACAGACATAAAGTTTGATGTAAACAGAAATCACACCTGTGCCAGGGGAAGTTTAGATTGGATATTAGGAAAAATTCCTTCAAAGAGAGGGTAATCAGGTATTGGAACAGGCTGCCCAGGGCAGTGGTGGAGTCACCTTCCCTGGAAGTGTTCACAAACCGTGTAGATGAAGCCCTTAGTGACATGGCTCAGTGGTGCTCTTGGCAGTCCTGGGGTAATGGTTGGACTTGATGATCTTAAAGGTCTTTTCCAATCCAGCTGATTTTATGATTCTATGAAATGTGTGGTTTAAGCACAAGAATGAAGGGTTAAATGAATGGTGTGTCTTGGCAACAAAGGACACTGCTCCCAGCTGCAAAGCTGAGGACAGTGTCAAGCACTGAAGGCAGCAGACTGATAAGAGCCCAGCACAGACAAGATCTCAGTGGAAGACCTCATGTCCTAATACGAAGAGGATGATAAGTTCGCAGAATATCGTGCACCATTTTTCTGTTAGCCCAACAGGAGAACAGATTACAGCCATGTGTTTCAAACCTAGGTTCCAAACAAGGGAAAATAAAACGTGCAGTTATCTGGCCTATGATTTATGGAAGCCTAAGTGAGAGTAAGAGGCAAAAATCCACTTCATAACAGCCAGTAATACCTCCCAGATGTGTTATCTTCACAGTGGTCTCTGTTTTGCCCCTCACCCCATGCTGGTAATTCTCAACATAACCCAGGAAAGCCTTGCTGTCAACCTCCCCACTTATTTATTCACAGCTTCTGTATAATATCCTGCCTACATTAGACATCAAACAAAGCCCAATAGGAAACTGCATCTAACACCCCAGTTCAAACCAGATGAAATAAGTTATTGAAGAGCCATTAAGTTTGCTCGACACATTCTACCTTTGATAAAACCACATTTCATTTGATCATGCTTTCTATCCATTCCTTTAGAACATGTTTCACTGTCTCTAACTATGATTTTTTCCAAAATCCAAAGTTGTGCATAATATTAAGATCAAACTAATAGGTTGTAAGAGGTGTGTGTTCACCTTGTGAAGCCTGTAAGCCTTTTTCTACACTTTTTTCTTCTCATCTGTAATAGAAACCCTGAAGTCATTCAACACTTTCTCAACCTTTCAGTCATTCTACTCTGCAATGCAGACAACTTTTCTCATTTGTTTCCTGCATTTCTCAAGGTTTGCTATTAAATCCCATCTCATCTTTTGTCTATTTTGCAAATTAACAAATCAAATCTGCTTGTGATCACTCAACCCAAGATCCCATTTTGAAATCAGCTCTTCTATAAAATGTTTGCTGCTGACAAACAAACATCTCTAAAATAATATGTTGCACTGTAAAGCAAAATGGCCTGGTTGTGATTTCTTTCTCCAAAGCCTATAAACTTTGCCTCAAAACTCTCCATCCCAGAGCCTTAGCTAAATAACTTGCAACAAATTTAGTTCCAAGTTCTGAGAAATTCATAGTGGCTTTGTCCCTAAAACTGCCAAGTTTCAGTTCAAAGTAATTGCAACATTTGAGATAATATTTTATTTGGTTTGCAGATTACCTCAATTAACTTCTCACCGGTTTGTGTGTTCCTCCCCAAGTCTCCTTAGAGCATCAATCTCCCAGGTCTTTCTATCAGCTTTTCCAACTTGTATCTCACCAACTTTCACTGAAATACTCTGAACTAGACAAGTAGCTAATCTGATCTTTAGTGACCTGGATATTGCTCTTCCCAAGAACCAAGTGGCACATCTTGGTAAAAGCTTCTTCTCTTCACAAACTCACCTGTAGAATTCTCTGCAGAATTGAAGGAAGAGCAATAAATGCAGCCATGTTGTTCAGCACTTGCATTGTCAAACTCTTCAAAGCTGAAATACCACACATAAAAGCCACCAGCAGTTCATTAGGATTCAAGGAGTAAAGAGAGATCTTGCAGATTAAGAGTTTCATTTCAGTTCATGTTTTCTCATTTGAAAACAACTTTCATCTTTTTATTTCTGCATGTTTTGCACTAAGCACACACAGCTTCCTGTATCAGAAAGTATAATTAAAAGGTTTCAATATCACAATGCCTCTCCATTCCCCTCCCACACCCCACCTACAGTAACCATTTTGAGACTGACTTTGTAGCACTGCCATCCACATTTCCTACTGCTACCAAAACCCAATTTGGATTCCTTGGCCATGTTATAGCCCCACAGACTCAAAAACTTCCTAGAATTGATCTTTGCATGAAACTTGCTCCTAGAATCCCAAAATTCCCCAAAGTAAGAGCCAGTACTCAGATATGCATGGACCTAGGAATTCAGCTTCTTTGTGGGGATAATTGGCTAGTTAGAGCAGCTTGAGAAGTATACACATTAGGGATTAAAAACAAAATAGTTATGCAGGATCCAAGTGTATTATCCTCTCATCATTTCTCAATCACTTCAGATGATTACTTTTCTGCAGGCATTAGTTCCCAAAAATGGATAATCTAGGGGACATTCTGAATTTAGAGGAAAAGATGAGGGAAAAGGAGTGCTTTTTTGGGGGGATTACTGATCTCTGCAATGCTATCCCCAAGGGTCCAGATATAGCTAACCATCACTGCAAGGTAATAATGATGCAAGGAGGACAGACAGCATGATAAACCACCACACTTCATTGTAATAGGCTGTGATCCTTAACCACACACAGCTACAATCACTAGGAAGCATAATGCTGGAATGGACCAAAAGACGTTACTCTGTGTCAAGACCACACTATCTAAGCTCATTTTTAATTAGTCTTAAGCCTTCTATAAAAGGAGGCTTTTCAGGGTGTGCTGCTGACACCCACAACAGATTTAGGGCACTAGAACTGGAGCAGAGAATTTAGCTAGTATATTCCAGTTCTACTGGTTTTATATACAATAGACAGGTGCAGGGATAGGCATACAAAAAGGCTGGGCATGGAAGATGAGAGTTTATTAAGTCAGAAGCTCATAAAGTGTAGACTGCAACCTACTTAAAACCTAGAAAGCCTTTGTATATGCTGTGCACCTTAGCTTTTTCAAAGAGATCATCTTCAGTGGAACCAACTTACTTAGAGAAGTTTACGGTAGGGTCCCTTTTTCACTCAACAGAAAAGCCCAAAACCAACCAAACAAGAAGTACCTGACAGATAGGTGCAGCCTGCTAAACACCCAGCCTGAGCTCAGCTCTACAGCCACTGCAGTTGGGATCTACTGCAAAACCAGAAAGTTAAGGAACTGAGCAACAAATCTGCTTTTCTTCTATTCAGTCAGTAGAGGATGACAGGCAGCACACAGATTTTCATTAATATTTGGGGTCACAAAAGCCAAAATACTTACATTCGGAGTAACGACACTGTGAAGAACCAGATAGTTTCTGTGGGGACATCATAGCCTCTAGCAGGGGAAACCAGAGGGCCTGAAATAATTGAGTGCAAGGAAAAAAACATTAAGAACACAGCAGTACTAAAAATGAACTGTAAGCAATGTCCAATCCATTTCCAAAGACTCAGTTACACATTCTGAAGAACACAACTACATTTCCCATGATTGAAATGGAACAGAACTGAAACATGTTAACATAATCTCAGAGCAAAGCACCTTGGGATCTGCTTTCAGTCTAGACTGCTCATCTTAGACCAAGATAGTGTTTGACTGGTGCCTAAGCACAGAAGATCTTTGATTCCTGTTGCTCCCTCTTCTCCATTCTCATCTGTTTCTTACTGGAACTGTGACAACAATCTTCTTTTACTTCATTCAGTCCCCAACTACTTCTCCATGTGAGATGCAAACTCTCTGCTGTAGACACTGCTTACAGAAGAGGAAGCACAGTAAAGGGATACCAGCTGGAAAGTGGTATCTAAATTCTGCAGGCAGTATATAGGAGTTGTGAAAACTCACATAATATTGTACTGGGGAAGCTGGTCCTTCATATGGTGACCAGAGTCATATCTTATTTGGGCATCAACAAAGCAATTCCAGCAGGTGGAACAGGATCCAGAGTGAGAGCTAATTCTAACTCAAATCTATCCAATTAGGCAGGCGGGCTATAAGGATGCTGGGTGTGCACACAGACACCTCTTCAGTAAAACACAGCAGCTACCTGTTTCACAATAAAATCATTTAAAAGAAGAAACTGAGCGGGTCACATCATACACTGGACAGAATCCTTGGTTTCCAGACATGCCACCTCTTCAGAACCAGTAACAATATTCTCAGTTTTGAGTTCAGCTACATAAGTTATGCATAATCTTACGAGTCACTGCCTTCTGTCACTAACGTTGGCAAAATGGAAACGCAACCACAGTACAAGGAGACAGGCAGACCCAGTTCTTTCTGCAGGAGCCCAAGCAAGCTCTATTGTCTCCACCCCTCAAAGAGCAGGCTGACATTACGTTCAGTATTTTTGAACATATTCGAAAGAGCAATATTCTGCAGTCACGGTGACAGCAGCATCAGCTTTGCGCCACCATAAAGTTGGCTCAAAGCGTATTATGCCTTCCTTAGTGTCTGATTGACATTCAAGCCAAAATTTCAACTAGAGCTAAAAAGCGGAAAGGATGTTGTCTCATCTGTGTGTCATCAGTGTTCACTGCTGACATGCACTTTATTTTGTGCTTCACCCTTACAAATGAGGATTTCTCTCTTGTGGGTCTAAAATCTGCAGCACTGCAAGAACACAACAAGGCAGAGGAAAACAATGACTGCTTGAGATATACCAGTACCTCATAAATAGGGAAAGAAATAAGTACGTGAAGAAAAAGGTTCAGGAGATGCAGAGGACTTTATTGATTTTAGTGATGCATTTTTTTTATTACCTTACCTCTCGCTGTTGCTGGTCTAAATTGTGTGAATTTCTCTGGCAAAGGGCAATTGTTTTCATTAAGGTATCTTCAATGTTTTCTAGCAAGGTGACTTCAGCTGAGCCTAAGTTTTTGGGGAAAAAAGAAACTGCAATTATAAACGCTGTTAAATATGTTAATTCCCAATCACTCTGCAAAATAAAATCATGCTGTTTATCTAAAGTCTGTTCACTACAGTGAGCAACTAAATTATAAAGACAGGTCCTGATTTTTAGCACTTTCCTGAGTAGCACAATAAATTTGCATATAAAACATTTCATGTAATCAAACAAGGAAGATCTTAGCTGTGGTTTAGGATACCAACAACAAATATGGGCACTGCATTTAATTAAGTGTCCATGAGTTCATGGGCTTGTGAAGAACAGCACACCTGTGCATATGCTTACTTTCTGTCAGCAGAACATTCTTACTTCTCTGAGAGAAGTTTCCTTCAAAAAAAGCTACTTCCAGATGTCTCTCATCACTGTTCATATATAATGCCTGCTATAGCTCAGTAATGAGTCTGAATGGATTCTAATGTAGGAAATATGTCTGGTAAGCCAGTAAGAGTACCAGTCACAATCAAAAAAGCTAAGAGGGCAGCTGACCACACACACGCAAAAAAATCCATCCATCACAACTTGTTCTAGATCTCTAGCAAGATCAGAGCAAGTGTGAGGAAGTGGCATCAGAATAACTACCACAGCCATGTGACTATAAATTTAAGTAAATGTCTACCTATTGCATTGACACCTGAACCAGGATCTCATTATGCCAGGTGCCAGACACATGCACTTTACATTTTTATATTTATCTAAGAGAAAATGGAATTTAACTTGATAACTCTTACTTTCATCATCTTGTGTAAGCATCAGCAACTTGCTCTGCAATCGCTGAAACAAAAGAGAGAACTCGGAACAGTAAACTTGCAGAATCTTGACAGAAGCATTTTACAAGATACGGTTACAAAGGCTCACCCTCATTTTCTTCCCCAGTATGACTAAACATAGCATAAATGTCTTTCCAAATATGGAAAGGAAAACTGGAGCTGAAAGATGATTTTTTTGATTACCAAATTTCAGCATATGTTATGTCCTAGATGTTTGAAGATATGCCAGAAAACGATACTGTTCTGCTGAGTCTGCAGACAAGTCCACATATTGTTATCTGACAAAAGGCAAATGCTTCCATGGATTCCAGGGGGAAATAAATTAAGAAGCAATGACAACATCAAATCATCATGCTGCTGGCATGTCATGCCATGCTGGTATGTCAAGAATGCCATGTTCAGGATTTCAGTGTACTGTACCTCAAGCATAACCAAAAAGGCACCATGGATATCTCCCTTCTTCTCCAGTAAATATGAAGAAGCTTCATGGAGCTGATGTTTCTGGGTTATCTGAGTTAAAAGGGGAAAAAAAAGAAAGAAAGAAAAACAAAAAGGTAAATGTTTATCTTAGGAAACCTGCCAGTGTTTGTTTACTCCACAAGACACTGACAACCAGATGGCCAGAAAGGATTGTCTTCCCATGTGTTCACAGGCCCCTTACCCAGCCAGAGCAGCATGCCTACTTCCCACCGCTACTGGCTCTGCTGGGTTTATTTCTCAACCTGCACTATTGCTACTGTCAGCATTAAAATCTGTAAATAAAAGTCTATAAATCAAGATCAAGGACAGATTATCGTCAAGATTTTCATAAAGGGAGGAAATGGTTGCTCTCCCAGCGCTAGTCAGATTTTGGCAGTGTTAGTTTCCAAAAACCCCAGGCCTATGATTTCATACCTTCAACATACCAACCAATATTAACACAGCCAGCCTATATTCTGCAGTTACTTAGTAGCTTCAGAGCACTAATGGCCTTTTGTTTATTAGCCCTAAGACTGAACTCAGAATCAGTATATTATAGCTAACCATGCTGCAGGAGAGCAGTTTCGCAGCTTGAGGGGACAAACAGCATTAGAAATGGATTCGAAGAGTATCCAGGAGCTAAGCCACAAAGTAGGCTAAAGTACTTTTACAGTTCTATGATTCAACTGTAAAACAGCTGATCTGAATGCTTCCCCTACCCCCTGTCCTTATACTTGTCTTTCCTACCTGAATGGTTTCTTCCAATCTGCAGTATTCCAGAACTTTAAGCGTCTCCAAAACCTGGCCTGGGCTGTACTGACACAACAGCTCAATGAACTGCTCAGTGATGCTGGGTGATAAGTGTATCAGTTCTTGGTTAATACCTTCTCTGTAATAAAAAAGTCACAGGAGACTGAAGTCAAATTCTAGCTCAGAAATTTGGCTGGAAAGAATAATTTCTTATTCAATCATGTGTTGTCTTTTTCTCCCTAATACAGATGCAAAAAATATGGTTTTAAGAGAAAAATTACACTTTTCTACTAGTTACTGGTGCTGGAGGTCTGTTAGTAGGTATTTCAGTTGTTCACAGCATATTCTATTGATGCTTCAGTATAAATTAGACAATCAAAGACCCCTTTGAAGAAAGATATCAGCACAGACACCTCTTCAGCAATTCTATTGCAAAGGGGTGCAAAGAACTCACCTAAATTCTTCTGGCACCTAGTATTCATGACTTGATGAGCAAATTGATCTTTTCCTTAATCATTTCACACAAGAAATGCAGAGGAGAGAGAATGGAAAGAAAGCTGGACATTCATAGTGTTAAAAACTAAGCAACAGTCTTGAGACTTGCAGGTCCTGCAATGTGATTATGGTCATCTTCAACATAACCATGCCAAGCATCTCCCCTGTCAGACTCTACATGTTCTTTCCTAAAAGGAAGAGATAACCACTGGTTTCTCACAAAACCTAGCACAAGTGATCCTTGTAAGTGTCATGGAGAACTGGTCAGTGAGAACAGCCATTGTAACAGAACCTAAAAGTTTATCTATCTGTTAATATACTTATAGACCCAGAACACTGTGTTGCTAAGGAAGCTAATATTGTTGGTAAAATACACAAACACATACTGCAAACAGATATGCTTCACTGCACTGTTTTTTTAGAGTTAAAAAACGGTAAGAGTTTAAAATGGAAATGCAGCAAAAGCTGTGAATAATGAGCTAAGCAATACCACATTCTCCATTTTCTGTGGTTGCTTGTAAGATACAAACATACGGACATTTGGTTTTAATTTCCCCAGGCAATTCCTGTTAACCCTGTTTCCTCCCTTCCCCCTCCTTTAAAATAAATCTCTAGCTAAATTAAATGGGCCAAATTAATCCCTAATGCAATTCCACCAACCAGGATAGTTATACTAGGATGATGAGTCTTGTCCACATATGATCAAGCAATCATTCATTTGTGGTTGAGACATTAAAAGCTCATTTACTGCTCTAAGAATTTTGCTCAAAAAAAGCATATAAGCACTTCGATTGACTTAAAAGAGACAGATGTTTTCAGGAGAATCTCATCACTATTTTATGTACAGATATACTAAAAAACTATAGGTTTATGTGCAGATTAGGTCATGCATAGCAAGATTTCTCCCTCCTTCCATATCTCTCCCAGGATACAGTTCAGCTCATTTCAATAGGTCTTAGAAGCAGACAACCTCAAAGCACTGAAAACAGACCACAGGACCTCAAGTGTTATAAAAACCCCACAACCTTCCAGCAGTGTAGCATCTCTACAAAACACTTATTAGCAACATAGTTTAATAATAACAGGTTAAACCTTGGGCTTCCAGACCTTCTGATCTATGGTTAGTCACTGCCACACGTGAATCCAAAATATTTAGTAGTATTTTGTTAATTTTTCTGTACAACTGTCCAACTTATCTGTTGCTTATTGAGTATTCTGACATCTGCAACCCAGTCAGTATGTGGTTTACCTCCATTACTTGTGGTGCTGAACATAGAATCACAGAATGGTTTGGGTCTGAAGAGACCTTAAAGCTGATCTAGTTCTAACCCCTCTGCCATGGGAAGGGACACCTTCCACTAGACCAGGTTGCTCAAAGCCCCATCCAGCCTGGTCTTACCATATCTTACTGCAGTGCAGAGAATTAGTTGATTTGGAGCTCAGAGGGAAAAAAGGAACTTTCCTAAGACATGCATGGCCCAACAAGCCAAGCCACGTGGCCTCATGAACCCTACTGAACATCAGCCTTGTGGGGAAAAGTGGAGATCTTCTGGAAGATCAGGTACAGAAAATTGCTTCCTATTGCTGGTTTGAACGTGCATGTGTTGCTTTTGATTAGAAAATAACTACAGGAGAAATGGCTGTATTTAGCTCTAATTGTGGTAGAGTTAAATTAGATACATTTATTGCTCAGAGATTACGGAAGCCACTCCATGCATAAGATTAAAATCCAGGTTAATTACTACCTTCACTGGGTCTCACTTGCTGCAAGTGGTATCATAGCATAAACAAAGTCCTACTTTACATCCAGTTAAGGGATCATTTCTGCTTAACTATTCAAATTTTAAAAACTATTCCGTTACTAAATCGTCTCATTTCTCTTCTATAAACCCCAACCAAGATATTTACTTGGCAAAATTCTCATTTTATTTTGTCTTGTAAGAAAACAGGTATGGAAGTTAACACCTTCCATACAAACACGGGTGTGAAACTCGAGAAATAACAAAATAATGTGTCCTTTTTTTTAATTCACATCCTAGCAAAATCCCCAAAGTGGTTAATTCCAGGTTCTAGCTTCCAAAGCACCCTTTTTATTTCAATTTGACAAGAACTGAAACATTGACATTTGAATTTAGATAGTATTACCTTTTCCTGCTATTAATCTTCCTCATAAAGCACAATTAATTTGTAGCTAACTGACAAAACAAGACCTCTCCTTCAACTGCATTTACAATTGCTTGAAAGTAATTGGATTTGTGCAGATATAAATGTCTTACAAAATACACAAATAAAATCAAGGTCTTGTAGCATTTGAAACTGATTCAACAGAAAGAGAACACTCAGTGCTGAAATGCGGAAAAGAACAGGAGCAGATGAAGCAAGCACGTAGTTAAAGAGAAGTCTGCAGTGAAATATAGCAGCAAGTCTGAAATAAGATAGAAATGAAAAACGCCAATAGACCAAAATGCTTTTCTATTTATGTTAAACTTGGGTCCCTCGGTCAAGTAATCAAATAGGTAGGTTGAGAACAGAAACTGCCGCTTCTGAGAAAAGAAATGGCAGTTTCAGTCACAGGGTAACCATTTCACAGCCTTCCCAAAGAAGCTGTTACAGTAATGCCCAAACTCCCACCAGTGTGGGGGACGTGTCACATTGCATGTACTGGAACCCACACCATTCCCCAGTTAGGAAGCCAGCAAGGGCTCTGCTAAAGGTTACTCCCCAGAACACTGTTATTTCTGGGCTACCCTACTTGACTTGGGGCAGTTAGAAGAACAAGTCACCTTTTCTAAGCCCCTATCTTGGCTGTAGGCTGTCTACTGATACACCATTTCAAAGGAATTTATTTTAACCCATGTTTTCAAGCTGTAGTTTGTAAGTGGTCCAATTTTCTTACATACCTTGGATCAAGGAGACTCCTCAGAAACTGGAAGAGTAAAAATTGGTCCTGTAAAACAGGAAGAGACAGAGTATTACTATTTTCAGTAATGTGCTATAAACCAGTGATTCCTGAACTATACCCATTGAAGAAGATACTGTTCACAGCTGGTGCCTGCTGAACAAGTTGGTTTAGGCATATGTCTTGTGTAAATACTCAGAGGATATGTTTGCTGACAACCGCTCTCTTGGATCTTTGAGTGCAAGTTATTACTGAACTCCAAACTAAAAACTGCATCATTGAGTAATGTAATCAGAAACCCAGAGGTCACACATTTCTTATGGCCAGAACTCTACAAACAGGCCAAATAATTTAAATTTAGCAATTCCTGCAGCTCAGTAGTTATCCAGCTATTTTTCTTCTTTTTATGACATAGCAACAACTTACTATTACTCTTAGCAATCATTTCCTACAAGAATGGCATCCCCACTGTTCACAGCAGTAGAAGCACCAGTATCAGTGAAGTTGGACACGTTACCTGAAGGTTTGTAATGATGCTCTCAATCTGCTCACTGAAGTGAATGGCTACCAAATCAGCTGCTTTACATGGGCTCAGCAACAGTAATTCCTTCAGAGAGAGAATCACAACAAAAATAATTACTTTTAATTTCATAGGCAGTATAATTATGCAGTATCACTGAGTTCATTCATATTGTAACTGCATCTTTGCCTAGATGAAAGCTATAAAATGATGAATACCATCACACAAAAAGTGATTTTGTAAAACAAAACAAAACCTAGAAGGAAGGGTAGTTTTTAAGGCATTTTTGAAAGTCATGATTTTACTACCTGACAAGCCTTGTAAGAATGCAAACCTCTTCACACCAATGAGACCACATCTTAGTCCTCAGGCAAGGAAATTATTCATCAGATTATCTGACAACTGCCTTTCACCCCTGCCAATCAGACATTCCTAGTGCCAACTAGGAGCCAGCAGTAGAGAGGAAACAGAGCCCTCAGCTGACCGTAGGGCATTTTTCAGTCAAATGGAAACAGTATTTAACTGGCTTGAACTGAACAGAACCAGAAGTTTGTAAGCAGGTTTCCTGTAACTGCTAACTGTAATTGATACCTGTCCAGATGCGAAAAAAAACCCCACTAAACAATTTCTTTATTGTTACAAAAGGAAAAAAAAATAATCTTTTAGATGCCTGTGGGTTTGCCTCCTGTCACTCTTGATCTAAAAGGCTTCATAACATACATGCTTACAAAACCCAGAACATGCAATTTTTGCTCATAATGCTTCCAAATCATTCGTATTTCCAAATAAATGAGAAGCAACTGCTTCAAACCAACATTGGCTACCTAGTAACCATTTCCAAAAGGCCCTGCTTACACCTACAGAGGGGAAAACATTGCTTTACTAAACAAAACCAACTGTTACAGTGGTAAAGAAAGAAGCACACACCTGGAATTAAAAAAAAACAATCTGAAAAAGTTACTTAGCACCAGTTTGGTCTCCAGACAGCTGTAGTAGCCACCAAACTCAGCCAATGTTAGGAAGAGACCAGGGTGATGGGAAGAAAGCAAGCAACAAGGAAGAGTGCGACTACTCCACAAGCTCTTTAAGGAAGACCTATCATAGAAAATGCTTTTTGTGAGGTTTCCAAACCAAAACTTGTCTACTGTATTGTATGTTAAACAGCTCTGTGGTGTCTGACCCCACAGCTCTACTGCCTGAGCCACCACAGCTCTTAGTTGCTTCCCCAGCGCTCAGAAGCACAACTCATCTCACAAGCCAGGGCAAAGGACCCAGAAGAGGTCCTACACCTGGGTCGAAGCAATCCCAGGCACAGCTACAGGTTGGGCAGAGAAGAGATTCAGAGCAGTCCTGTGGAGAAGGACTTGGGGGTGCTGGTCAATGAGAACCCTAATATGGGCCGGCTTCAGTGTGCACTCACAGCCCAGAAAGCCAACCGTATCCTGGGCTGCATCAACAGGAGCGTGACCAGCAGGTCGAAGGAGGTGATCCTGCCCCTCT
>JANHGB010045462.1:0-22145 GCA_026283785.1 Coracopsis vasa | reverse complement strand
GGGCGGTGCGGCGCTGGGCGCCGCTCGCTGCTGCCATCCTGTGTCCACAGCTCGGTACTGCACAAAGTGGCAGTGGGGGGGTGCGCTGAGGCGCAGGGCGCCGCTCGCTGCTGCCATCCTGTGTGCAGAGTTCGGTACTGCAGTCCGGGCTCCGCGCATGAGCAGTGAGGCTCCCTTTGTCCCCGCTGCTGTCCCGGGAAGCGGCCTGTGTCACCTGGTGGCTGCTGGCTCCCGGTTCGGGTACTGGCGCCCCCTCTTTTCTATTCCCTCTTTTCCATTGCTTTATGAGGTAAAAGAGATGGAAGAGAAGAGAAAATTCCCTCTTTTATATTGCTATATGAGGGAATTGCATCGCTTTTACCGCATCAGTGGGAAGGGGGGGGGCGAGGGCGACGCCATCTTGGGCTCTTCCTCCTCCCTCCTCCTTCCGTCCCTCCGTGCCGACCCGCAGGTCTGGCACTTCCAGCCTCGCGCAGCCCGCCGCCATAGGGCGGCCATGGAGGAGGCGAAGAGGGAGCTGCGGGTGACGGAGACGTGAGGGGAGGCGGCGGGAGGCGTCTCGGTGGGAGCTGCTCATGGCGGACGCCATCTTGTGTACGGCTCTGCGACGCCGTATTGGGAGTGGGCGTTTGGGGGCGGCCATATTGGTTTCGCCCCATTGGTGGTACTGAAGCAGCGCCATCTTGAAGTACGGCAACTGGGGCGGCCATATTGGTGAGGCGCCATCTTGAAGTACGGCAACTGGGGACAGCCATATTGGTTAGGCGCCATCTTCAAGTACGGCAATTGGGGGCGGCCATATTGCTGAGGCGCCCTCTTGAAGTACGACAACTGGGGGCAGCCATATTGCTGAGCCGCCATCTTGAAGTACGGTTACAGGGGGCGGCCATATTGGTGAGGCGCCATCTTGAAGTACGGTTACTGGGGGCGGCCATATTGGTGAGGCGCCATATTGAAGTACGGCAATTGGGGGCGGCCAAATCCGTGAGTCGCCATCTTGAAGTACGGATCCTGCGGGCGGTCACGTTGGTGAGGCACCATTGGTGCCATACCCGCCATTAATTCATATTGAGCCCAGCCCCTCCCTCTTGCCGAGTCCCGCCCTCACCCATCATGGCGGCCGCGTTGCCGTGGTAACGGCCCCACCGCGCGTACGCCACCGCCATTTTTATGTTCCAGGATGGCGCTGGCGATCGTGGTGAGGGCGGAGGCTCGCTATTCCTCCATATTGAGCCCAGCCCCTCCCTCTTGCCGAGTCCTGCTATCACCGGAATAAGCACCCCGTGCACCCGCCCGCATCCGACCGTGGAGCTGCGGCGGCCATTGCTCACCGGGAGCCGGCAGCCACCACGTGATACCGGCCACTTCCGGGGACAGCAGCGGGGACAAAGGGAGAGCCGCGGCGCATGCGCGGAGCCCGGGCTGCAGTACCGAACTCTGTACACAGGATGGCAGCAGCGAGCGGCGCCCGGCGCCAAACAGCCCCCCTCCGACCGCCACTACCTGCAGTACCTATGTCTGGACATAGGATGGCAGCAGAGAGCAGCGCCCGACGTCTCAGCTCTGTCCCCCGACCACCCGCTGTATCGAGGTTTTGGGGGGGTATCCCCTCCCAGCGTCGTCCCCCCCCCCGCCCCAACCCTTGCAGACCCAGACTCAAGGGTTTTGGAGTACTTTGGGGCCACCACAGCGGTTCTGGCTGCACAAGCACAGCCCGTCATGGAAAGGTTTTTCTGGGGGAATCACCCCGAAATCAAGCTGTTACCCCTTTTCTTCAGAGGACCCCCCCAATCCTCTCCTCACCTGCTCCTCTGCCGAATCATCGCTCCCGCGCCCTGTGACACTGAGGTGCCCCAAACGACACCATCCGTCCCCAGATTCCCCACACCCCCGTTTTTATTCCACCCCCTCCAAAGCAAAAGGAAACAAACAAACAAAAATAAATCAGCAAAAACCCCTCCGAGGAGCAGCCCGTTACTTCATTACTTTAATAATTGCCACTTACACAGGTACACGCACCCCGAAGAAAAGGGGGGGGCTCTGCCAGAAAGAGATGAGAGGGACAGCAACCCTAGGACTCCATCCACTGAGCAGCATCTTGTACATGAACGCACCTCTCCGCTTTCCCTGCTTGGGGAACATGGGCAGAACAGTTCACGTGTACATCCTCCGGGGACACCAACTGCTGACTGGGGACAGGGCTGACTCTTCCCTGTCCCCAGCGCCTCCGTACCAAAAACCGTTCCAGGCCTTTGCCGCTGCCAACGGGACAAGGCTGGGGCTGTTCTGCCCACGGTCCCCAAGCAGAGAAAGCAGAGACGTGCGTTCACGTACAAGATGCTCCTCAGCACATCTGCCCCCCGTGGAGCGCTGGCGGTTCCAGCTGTGCTGCGCATGGGAGCGGAGCTCCGCACCCCCCGCCGCTGGGATGGGGAAGAGAACCGAAAGGTAAGAGGGAGAACACTGCTGGCGGGAGATCAGACAGTTTAACAACCACCAGCCACACAGATCCCAAACGGGATGGTTTTCTCTCCAAAACTTTATGTGGGTATCCCCCGCAGCCCCTGCACACCCAGAATCGCAGGAGTGGGAGGACATTTGGGCTCCACAAGCACAGCCTGTCACAGAAGGTCCCTGTTTGGAGGAATCGGACCCAAATCAAGCTGTTACCTCCCTTTTTTCAGGGGACCTGCCCCATCCTTGCCTGCTCCTCTGCCGAGTCATCGCCGCCCCACCCAGTGACAGTGGGGTCCCCCAAATGACATCCGTCCCCAGATTCCCCTGCATCCCCCTTTTTATTTCAACTCCCACCCCATAAAACACCTGCAAAAATTGAGAAAAACTGTCCCAACGAGCAGCTCATTACTTCATTACTTTAACAGCCACCATTTACACAGGTACATGCACCCCTAAGAAAAGCTTGGGGGGCTCAGCTAGAAACAGACAAGAGGGACAGCACTCACAGCTCCTGTCCCACAGGCTGTGGAGGATGGTGCCATGTCTGTTGCTCAGGCTCTGCTCCATGACATTCCCCCTCCATTCTCATGCTGGGACAGCTGTTTCAAGGCACCATGGCCCCTGCCCCCATACTCCCTAGCCCTGTCAGCTAGGGGGTATCTATTGAACATCACGAGATATCTGCAACAAGTCACCTGAAAAACAGAAATCCCAAATTATATAAATTATATCATAGTGTGGTAAAAAAAATAAAATAAAAAAAAAAATAAAAGAGATGGGGAAAAGAAAGAGAGGAAAAAGAAGGGAGAGACAAGGACAGCGGAAGGGCACAGGACACAGGGACAGAGAGAGAAAAAGGAGAGGGCACAGGACACAGGGACAGAGAGACAAAAAGGAGAGGGAACAGGACACAGGGATTGAGAAATAAAGAAAGGGTCAGATCTGTACAAAGAGACCAAAAAGGGAAAAACTAAACCCAGAAATGGGCCAGAAGACAGAAACATATGAAGAGAAATAAGGTGCCAGGGAGTAGGACAGAGGAGGAGAGAAAGGGAACAAGGGAGAGCCAGCGGTACGGGGAGGCACAGCAAGGAACGAACAGACAAGCAGCAGGCAGAGAGAGGCAGAAGTAACAGGGACAGGAAGCGGGACAGAGGGACAGTGAGCACGACAGAGGTGAAGAAAGAAGCATTTGGGAAGAAGGACAGAAAGAAAAAAAGACAGAAAGAAGGATGGGAGATGGGGGGGGGGAAGAAAGACAAGGAGAAGGACACATTGTCAAAGAAAGATAGGGACAAAGAGTAAGACAAGGTGATACAGAAAGAGGAAAAAAGGGACAGGGAGGCAGGACAAAGTGACAGATATGGAGTAGGACAAAGATGGCATAAAGACTACTATGGGCATCAGGAGACAAAAACGGAGAACAAAAAAGCACTGGGTCCAGGACAGAGATAGACTGAGAAAAAAAAAAAAGTGACAGGGAGCAGGACAAAATGAAAGAGAAAAAAACCCCCCAAGAATGAAAAAAAAACAAAGAGGAAACAGGACAGAGAACTGGGAGGATGATAAGGAGAAGGGCAGAGAAATCAGGGAGGAGGGGGCCAGGATCAGGGAGCCAGAGAGAGATGAAGCAAAAAAAGAGAAAATAGGAGGCAGAAAAGAGAGAGATGAGAACAAGGAGCAAGACTAAGGGGTGGAAGAGGGGAAAAATAGTGATAGGCTGCAGGATGGACACAGGGAGCAAAACAGAGTGAAAAAAGAGACAGAGAACAGCACTGGAGGGAAAAAGCAAGTGTAATGAGCAGTGGGAGACAGATATGGAAAGAAAGAGAGGGAGAAAAAAATATTGAGGAAGAGAGAAGGGAAAGAGGGGACAGCTAGCTGGACAGGAGCATACAGTCAGACAAGATGCGGGAGGGAATGGGACAGAGGTACAGGGGAGCAACAAAAAAAAGGGATCATAGAATCATAAAATAGTTAGAATTGCAAAGGACCTTAAGGTCATCCCGTTCCAACCCCCTTGCCATGGGCAGGGACACCTCACACTAAACCATGTCACCCAAGACTCCGTCCAACCTGGCCTTGAACACTGCCAGGGATGAAGCATTTACCGCTTCCCTGGGCAGCCTGTTCCAGTGTTTCACCACCCTCACAGCAATGAATTTCTTGATGCACAGTGAATCTGGCTGGGACAGGCATCTCAGCTTTCTTCTTCTCTAATGCTTAACATTCCCCAAGTCCTCCTGTCTATCAAGTCACCTAACGGGTGAGAAGGCCATAGTGTTATACCTCCCCTGGTAAAACACTTAGCATGATCATCTGCAAGATCAGCCCCAGTCACCGTTTATTATCGGAGCCTCTCATTTTGTGACCCCCACCCCCAGCCACATTCTAACTTGAAGATCCTTTCACACACTAGTAGCTTCCTGCAAAGCCAAGCATCAGGAGACAGGCTACAAGTTATGCACCACATCTCAGAGGAGTGAGATACAGTGAACACAACAAAAATGTTGGTGGTATGTATCATACCTGATACATGAGATTTTACACTGAAATTTGAATTGTAACAGCTAGATCTTTTCCAGGTAAGATTTTCAGCAACACTGAAACTGCACCAAGACCACAAAAATGTAAGCTATAGGATAAAAACCCCTGCCATTTTGCAATTAAATACCGTATCTTCATTACATGAGCATTACCTATGACAGAAGGAAATGGAGGCTAATACAGGGCAAGGACTACATCCATGAATTTCTGATCTGACTCACAGTGATTATAACTGCAGAGCTCTGGAGCACTTGTCAGTCAGGGACTAACCTGCGAGAGAGCAAGAACCAGGAAAGGTGCTCAGGAAAGGGGTCCTGCAGTCCTCTGTGAAGTCAGAACTAAGAGGAATGAACAGCAGGACAAAGCCTGCACAACAAAACCATGTGGGAGCTGCTGAAGGATGCCATTAAAAAACTATGGATAGATGCACAGACATCCAAAACCCACTATATGTTCTAAAACCTGATGCACAAAGTAAAATAAAGTCAAATGTCTGGTGATCCTGAAGAGAGAAGTCCAGAAAGGTGAGTGGAATAGCACAGAACTTGCTTTTCAAAACACAAACGGGACCAGTGGAGTGGTGCTGAACCTGCTTTGTGAAGAATGCACTCTCTGTAACTGGATGTAGTAATTCTCTAGTAAAAGCCTTTATTCTGTAGGAACTGGTGATTCCACCAGAAATTGGTGGTATGACAATTCATCATGACCCAGACCAGTCCAAGACTTGGCCTTTCGGAAGTAAATCAAGGACATTGTTTTAGTATGGCCCTGATACTGACATCACACACAGCTTTACAAGTTGCTCAGTGCTCTTATTTATTGTTAAAATAAGGAGAGATCATAGGAGTTCATGGTGCTCAGCGTGTGGCACAATGGGGTGCACGCATTCTTTCAGTGCAAACAGTGATGTCTCCAAATAATAAATAAGAACAAGTAAATAATTTCGCTACTTCATCTCTTGATCTTGTCTTACAAAGGTGATCTTATGGAGTGATCCTGCCGGATGCTTACAGATCACCATTATTAATGTGATGTACCTTATTCAGCAATTTATCCAAAGACTCTTAAGAACCTTAAAAGCTTTAAAAAGGGAAACAGACTTTAAGCCTTGTTATGTAGCAACTGTAGTCATTTTTCTTTATTCCTTAAATCTTACTATTTGAGAGAGAAAAAAATAAGAGACACTTTGAGGGAGAGACAGCAAAAACAACAATTTGCAAATCTTCTTGTTGAAATGTATTTAAATCACAGATGCTGACATTTTACTGAAACTACACTTTTGCAGTAGAGGGAATGTAGAAGAAAGGAGGGCTGACCCTTTCTGTCTTGAATGATAAATATTAAATCTACTTGAACTCTAGTAATTTACATAAGCTGAAGCAACAAACAGAAAAGGGCTGGCTGAACCTAAAAGAACTGGAACATTTCTCAGTGCTCTGGGAGCCCTTTCTCATTTCAGTGTGGCTCTGCGTCCTTGGCTATATTTTCTAGCTTTCTGAAGATGAAATACTGAAGCTATTCAGCATTTTGCTATGGTTGCAGAAGAACATGGGAGGCAGGCAAGTGAAATTACAGGAGCAGAGATGGCTTCTGTTATTATGCCTAAGTTCTACTGTCATTCGCTCCAATTTCAAAGAGCAGCATTTGTAGTTAAAAGGAAAACTCACTCCAGCACTTAAAACCAATCACAAATAAACAGAAAAACATTTAGGGGAAACGGACTGTCTTTATCACAGGAGCAATTGCCAGCCTTAACTGCGGGAAGACTGATAGGTGACCCCTCAAATAAGCGGCCATAAACCTTTCATTTGCTGAGAATAGTAATGACCGCCTGAATATGAATTAATTCTATCGCATGAAACTGAATTTCATGTTTACCACTGCCTAAGAATGAAGAAAGAATGAGTCCTTGGCATGTTTATCTACGAAGAAACTTCTCTCACTATGAAGAACCACACAGCAAGATTATAATTATTAAAGCAAAGGACTCAGTGAGATGTACAGCAGTTGTCATTCCCACAGCAGTAATTTACTACAGGGCACTTATGAGGTCAGCATGTCCCTCAGGATTGGTCTCTGAATTAGAACACATAACGTCCTGACATCTTCTGCTAAATGGTTCCCAGGCAATTGGAGCATAGGGATATTTGTGTGCTAGGGAGATAGCTGGTATGGGAGTATCAGCTTGGTATTTCTCAGCTGTGAACTGGAAGGACTGGAATAGCAGCTGGTGGCTGGCAGAGTGAAGGAGAACGTGGTTACCCCATCGTTATCCGAACTCTTCATTATCATTCTACATTCACAGTGTGCCATACAGCTCCTGCCTGTCTACAAACACCAGTCTTATTTATGACACACCATAGAGCCCCTGAAGTAAGTGAGGTACTCTGGCCCTCAGTGGTTCATGAAAAACTGTCTTGTGCCACATTAGCATGCAAAATGAATGAGGCAGGAGCCCAGCTCCAACACCTCCCCAAAATAATATGTGACAATCTAATTAAACTTTATTGTAACTATACAAGCGAGGAAACAGAATTAAGGCTGAGCAGGCAAGCTCAATTTTGTCATTTCCTTAGCCTTTGAGAGTTTGCAGTTTGATAGTCTTGTCATGTAGGGTTTTTAATAGAATTTTGTTCATTCTTTTTAGAAAATATATTAAGCTACAAACTTCTATATGGTTCAGCTTCTGCTAGGCCAGCACACTAGACCAAGGCAAAAACCTGCGCAACCCACTGGGCAAATTCACTGCTTCTTCCATGTCTATTGGAGGAGTTCACCTTTTTTCCTTGATGTCCTATTGGTCAAAGAGAGAGAGATTGCCTAAGCTAGAAATGCGAGCAGGGTACCAGTGTAGCTTGGTACCTAGAAAGCAGAGTCTGAGTACATAGAAAACACCCTGTGAGCACATAACAGTTAATTGCACCAGAAGAACCAAGAGATACCTCAGAACCAAACACCAATCCATTCCCACAGTTGGAAGTGTAATTTTTTAAGAAATCTTTGTTCTTGTACCTATCTCATCTTACACTTTCCAATTAAAAAATTGCTTCTGGGCTTGATATCAAATGCTTAAAACTGCAGCCAGAAACATAAGCAACTCAAAATAACCCCCTTAGAATGGAAACTCTTGTACATCTTTCATACTGCTACGCCTGGAGTACTCTGCCAGTAAGATGCCTAAAAAGAGGGAGAGAAACTTAGGGTGGGAGTGAAGGAAAGGGGAATTAGACCAAAAAGGAATGAAAGGGAATCCCACGGGGAGCCGGCAGAAAAGCTCCAGACATTCTGGCAGTTCTAAGAGTTTGTTCCAGGTGGCAAAATAGACACTCACTCGAGGGGGACTTTTGATGAAAAAGGGCTGGGGGCTTCAGGGCACGGACCTTAGGAGACTCTCTGAATCTCTGCTGTATTGTCTGCCACGGCATATGATTAGCTTCCTGTGCTGTAGCACATTGTAAAGCACTTTATAAAGCAATGAATTACACAGCTGAAGTGGAGTAACCACATGCAAGCAAATACAACAACCATTATGCTCTCAGCAACATCCCCCACACAGCCACGAACATTTGCATTAGTGCCAATTAATCCGAGGAGGTACAAACTCAGCGAGGCATAGGATTTGTTCTTTGGTGTGAAGGAGGAAGGGAGGGGAGAAAAATATCCTTTTGTCTTCAGAGAGGAAACATCTGTAGGAGTTTTCAAGGGCTCCGGTGACTTTGTTTAGCGTGGCGCGGGGGAGCGTGCTATTGAGTACTTTGATCTCACCAGCAGGTGACACTGCAGCAAGTGGGAGCAGCTATAAAAAGTTTGCAGCGTTCTAGGGACAAGCCGCACAACCGGCACGCAAATGTGTTGTACGCGTGTGAGTCACAGTTGCCGAGAAGTGGGAACATGCAGCACAGGCTCGTCTTTTAGTTTCAGCTTCTCCTCCTGTACTAATGCCTCCCTTGCCCCCTCGTTGCCCCCCACCACTGCTTTCAAACAGCACAGAGTCAGGAAGGGCGCCGAGTCTTTTAACCCTGCCTCACGTGGAGATGCATATGACTAAAGCAACGCCAGGGAAAACTGTTTGAACAGCCCTACCTCTCGCTGAAGTCAGCAGGAAAGCCATATCCTTTCGCGTCAGTGCTGAACACCAAGAGGAGCCTACCAAGCACTAAATGGGGGGGGTTTGCTTTTCCAGCTCCACGTTTCAAACAGACATTCTCCACAAGAACATTATGACGGCATTTGTGAAACACGAGTTCTCCTGTGATGTGTTTATTTAACTCTATGTTAATACAGAAGAAAGCAGATTAAATACTTGAGAATTAATAACAGATTTAACTCTCTTACCTCTCTGTTGTGGCTGGAACTACCAAGAGGGCTGACCCTACATAACCCTGAGCTCTAGGATGTGTGTCACTGGGGACTCAGGAAGATCAACCTACTTCTACATGGAGCTCCGGTACCACTAAAGAAAAGTCTTCCTGCAGGTGAAGCACAAAAATTGTGCACACTATGCACAAAAATTCGTATGTGCTTACTGGTCAAGGCTTGCTCTGCAGATGCTGGTGAGGTCCATGGCTACTGTGTACTGCTACAGGCAGAGTGAAGGGGCTCTTACTTTTTCACTCTGTAGTCCCTCAGGTGCAAAGAGGATATAGGCAGAGCTGCCAAGTTTTGTTCAGCTCCCTGTGTGACATATTGATTCTGTAAATGGGTTAATGGACCGATTTACCACTTTCTGGCAAATTTGCATGAAGCCTTCAATTGTATTTCCCAGTCAAGACATCCTGCGCCAAACAGCAGCAAGGATTTGTTCCCAAATCCTTGATGCTGCACATAAGGAAAAGGGAAGGCAGGCATCCTTCTGAGAGAATCTCAAGAGAGTCTAAACACTGTTTGCAAGAGATGATGGGAGGCTGCGGGGCACTGGCAGGCACAGACGGGTACCCATGTAGGGTTTAATGCCAGAAGCATTTGTAGCAGCTTGCACTGTCAGCCCTGCCAATGCATGGCTGCTTTACTCCAGGTGTGTTTAGTACAGAGAGAGTACCTAGTGCTGGTACCTGGCACGGTGTGGCCAAAGTCAATACCTGTAATCTTCTTGAAGCTCATGTGAATGTGTTAAAAAACAGTTGGAACACGTCAGCTCATGACAGAGGTGCCAAAAACAGAGTGCTGGGCAAGAAGCGTGGTCACAGGCAGTTCCAAATGGCTCCAAATGGCTGAAAGAAGCACAAGAATTCAAGGCTCAAAAAGCATTTATAAAATGCTTCTACTTAAGCCAGCAAACCAAAGGACATGAATAGCCCTCCCATAACGTTTTATACACATCTTTGTATGTATATTTTTTTTTCACTATTATCTGAACTAGAATGCTGGAGAGCATCAAAAGGATGCTTTCTTTGAAGAGCCAGAAACAGTTTTAAATCTCATCACTTGAACAGAATAACAAAATACAGTTGCAGCACTATACCCCTTCCCATGTCCACTGGAAGTGCTCATGGTTTTACATTCATGCCTTCCCATCTTTTCACTGTCAGAGCAAAATGACAAGGATGGAGAAACTCAAAGCTGAATTTGCAATGAAAGCAAACACCTAGCATAAACTAGTTGAGAAGCCACATTTTTTCATCAGTTTTTTCAACTGGGAACTCTTGGAGACATTAGTTTTGAGGACCACATGTAAAAAGACACATGTTGCCTAAAGTGTGACCCTTCTACTGAAGGTGTTCCCTCATCCACTATGAGATACAGCCAGGTTGGACAGGGCCTTGAGAACATGATCTAGTGGGAGGTGTCCCTGCCCATGGTGGAGTGGGTTGGAACCAGTTGATCTTAAGGTCCTTTCCAACACTAACCGTTCTATGATTCTATGATACTATGATGGACTGCAAACTGTTCAGCTTCCACAACGCAGATGTATCTTGCAATTCCTCATATGTATGTGAAGTAGGTGAGTTTATATATGCCTGATATGTTACTTAATATACATTAAACTACCAGCATTTCAAAACTGCAGTGGAGGTTGCCTACCTTTCAAGACCCAGAAAGAGAAAGAAGGCGGCAAACAGCAAAAGGGCCAAGCAGTTTTTCTCTTCATCATTCCCACTTCCTACATGAAAGGCTCACTGGTAAAATTTGTTCCTAAATTGTGGGGGTTTTGGAACAACACCCTCTAGTCACACAAGCAACACTTTATTTTTCCAAGTGTAGTTATTTAGTTTCTTCGCATTTGAATTTTTGTGTCACTTCTCTTCCTCTCTGTATTTTTTTAAACAGTGTGAACACGTTCTGTAATTATTGCTGACAGCCCAATGTTTAATGGTGCTGAGTGTCTTTTATGGCACAGTCAGACATTCGTTTGAGAGACAGCTGTCTCTGCTTAAAGTCGCTGCCCCTTAACTATTTAACTCTGCCTCCACAACTCCGAAGTGGCAACTGTCCGTACCTGCAAACTGTTGAAGCAAAGCCAGTTTCCCTCCATGCTGCAACAGCCTTGGAAAGCCCGTGGATTTGGTTACTGCACCTCGGCTGAGGGGCACAGGGACAAATAGCTGATCAAGCAGTAACTTGTTAAACAACCACAGCTGTTTCTCAAGCAAACATCCGACCATGCCCTCAGAGGCAGCACTGCGCATGCGGTGCTGGAAGTGAAGAGGTTTCTGAAGCCAGGAGATGCTGTGGGAACCATCCCACATTCCTCCCCTGCCCCAGCTGAAAGCCAACTGCTGCGCTGTGACCGCAGCTGCTCTGCACGCTCCATCTCCTGGCCCAGTCTTTTTTCCCTGGAAGCGCCAGAAGTACCATCATGTACTTAAAGCACGGCTGAACTTTTCTAGCTGCCGTTTCGCAGGAAAGCAGTCAATATGGCACACTTCCCAGCTGTTTTCACAGAAGACTGGCCCAGGCAAGCACAGCTTTAGATAGCCTGGGTGTGACTGATTACCTGCTACACAAGTCAGGAGGTGATTTGATTGGCGCCAGTCCCAAGTAATGTGAAGTAACACAAAACTCATCTATCACCATGCGGTACTTACCAGGTGAACCTTCATGAAGAAAACTTGCCTGACCTGATAATACAGCATTACCCCCAATAATTATGTGATTTAATACAAGTGCCGATTTCCCACCGGTGAATGGGAGGGAGGAGGGCAATTGCATCCATCTGTGTGTGTTTGTCTGCATGTTCCCATGAAAATGTTCTCAGCTACAGCGTGTCCATAAGCAGCAGCCTTGAAAGGGCATCAGGAAACTATTTTGTGAGGCAGTGCTGTGCCAATCTGTGTGTTGTCAAACTATGGTGCTGACACTGCCAAATTGTTGTATCTTGAGATTCTTGAACTATAGCAAAAGAGGAGATGTGGAGTGTGCGAGCAACACAGTCCCTTCCTTTGGTGAACAGACAAAACTAATCCCTTGCCGCTCTTTTATATTGCAACAAAAGGAACTAATACGTTTCTGTGTTATCTGTTCCCTTGCTCTGCACTTCAGTGAAGTTAGTTTAGAGCAATTAGTGACTTTCCTGCACTGTCTGAAAGAGTAGGCACTTTCTAGCCCTCGTTCAGCTTACTTACCAGAATTATTTTTTTAATTAATTCCCCCATTGTATCAGCACAGCAGAAGACAGGCCTAATACTCTCACCATTTGTAAGTCAGCATATGATTTTATACAATTTATACAATGCCCTGAGAAATGAAAGCATACCTGCCAAGAGTATCCTATGCAAATGCTTTGCAGGATTTTCCTTTATGACTAAGGCCAAAAAGGACCATTGTGATCATCTTACCAGTCTCACCTACCATACAGATGTGGCTTGAGTAAAGGAAGTGTTGAGCTAACAGCTCTAATGACAGAATATCCACCACCTCCACTGTACTCTCTTAACATTTAAAAGGTATTTCTACCCTCAGCCTGCAAAAATGGAGAGAGTTCATATGTTTTATGTTTTATACCCTGGAAATGCTTTGTGCAAGATCATCTTTGTGTGTGATACAACAGAGGAATACATCTTTGCAACAGGTTCCCCACTTTCCCCCACCTCCCATCACACTTGCCTCCACCCTTGATCTGGGAAGTGTTAAATTCAAAAGTATTATAATGGGTTTCTTTGACTCAACACTGATAAAAGTTTCACAGTGAAGACAATATTCAGCTTTTAAGAAATTGCTCCTAAAATACAGAGATGTAAAATTATGCTGGTCTCTTTTCATCTGGCTTTGAATCGTTCCAGAGGATTGTGTGGTAGAGATGACATTTTGCTTTTCAATCTGCAGGATTTTTCCATTATGTTCTATTTAAGTTTTTCATCAGTTTGCTACAGCTAGAACCAAACTGCAGACCTTTCTCCCTTCTGAAGCAGGAAATTAATACTTTCGTTTCATAAAGTTGCCAAAGGAGATGCTAGGAAGTCCTCTCAAATATGATAAAATGCCCTAATAACATATACATTTATAACTGATGTTCCATTGTGAAAATTAACATTTGGAAACAAGACCATTTTAGAAATAAAATTCAGCAAGTAGAACTCTGCAACAAATCATCTTGAAAACCCTGACACCATGAAGTGCTCAGGGCAAGGACCCCATGCTTCTGATGTACCAACTCTGTAGGTAGCATGTGATGTATATTAGCACCACTCTCACCTGTGCCTGGCCATTTAGGAGTATTATCACAATAAAAATCACCAGCACCATCACAAACCTTTTTAAAAGCCATAGTCTTCACAAAGGAAAAGCTAAAAAGCTCCATGGGTATTCAGTTTATTCAGCAGAACAGCTGATAACTGATCCCACAGTCCTTATTCAGGAAAGAATCTAAATCCTAAGGGGAATTCAAGTGAGCTCCATTAGCTCAAATGCTCTTCACCAAATAACCAGTAACCCCAGAAGACTGGAGACAGATAAAAATGTTGCTTCTTAAACCTAGTTGCCAAATGGAGCCGGCTGAAAATTTTCAAATGGAATTTCTATGAGGGCTTAAAATCAAAGGTATATTTGTCTGCATGGGACAGCAAAATCAGATCTCCCACAAGGCAAAGAGGCATAGCAACTTTAAAAGCATTATTATTATCTTTGTCTAAAAATCTCCGTATTGTTCAAGCCATTCTGCTCCCACTGTATGGGAATGCATTTTCAGAACTTGTGTTTTGCTGGGCTTGGTGCCTGGTCCAGAAACTAAATACCGCACCAGAAGCAAATAAGTTATAGACATTTCTTACTGTGTTGTACACAATATATTTCTGCAATATATGGAAAGATGACAGCAACAGCACTGCAGAGCATTTAGATTCATCAGTATGGTCAGCAAGGAGGCAAAAGGAGGCTACAGTTCAAACACAAAGATACTGTGGTTAAAGTAGCATGCCTCCCGCTTTACTGCTGTACCCACTCCTGCAATTCCGAGTCATGCAAACAAGCTTTCACTAGCTCCAACTGAACAGACGAAGAGCAGTCTTTCCCCAAAAGTTGCAGGATTTAGCTAGAAAGCTGTTCTTCAGAGACTAAACGAACTATTTCTTTTTTTCACAGTGCATCATCTTCAAAGCACAAATTAGCAGCAAATAGTCATGTAGGCCAGTTAGAGATGGGAGAATTTCTCCAGACCTTACAAGGGTGTCAAGTGCAGTTCACAGAGAGCAAAATTAATGCCACTAGAGACAGCCAGAGTTCACCTATGAGCAATTCTCTGATGGGTGATTGCTTCTTCCATTTTGCTTTTATAGGCTTTAAGGTGCACAGGTAAAATAAGATCACAGAGATGACTGAGATGTTTTTATAAGTGTGGACAAAGAAGGCAATTTTAAATCTTTTCTGAGGTGTGTATAATTACAAGTGCATTTCAGATGTTGTTAATATGCTTAGGTGCTTAGGGAAAGCAATCTTATATGAAAGATACCCTTTTAATAGATTGCTTTATTACAGCAGCACTCAGCTTCACCGCTCTAGTCAGGGTTGAGTTAGCTTCCCATGTTTTCTACACGTTTATAACTTAGCTGTAAAAAAATCATTTCAATTGAATATTCATGCCAGCTCATAAAATTTCTATGCTAATTGGCAAAAATACAAAACTGGTTAATCTTTTACAGATACGAACACCTACTGGCTAAGGAATTAAAGATTTTTTATATTTCTTCTTTTTTCTTTCTTTCTTTTTTTGGCACTCACCTAACTCCATAACCATTCCTCTGTAAGAAATATATTTGGCAAACGATTAGCATATATTGATTAGTTATTACACAGGAGAACTGTTATTGCAGAGATTTTTTAAAAACTTAATCAAAGCTTGCATTAGACAACAGATTGCAACAGTTCCAAAGGAACCATTAATAAAAGCTTTTTTAAAAGAATAAGTTAATTTAGTGCTTATGAAAACAAGAGATCCATGGAGTTGGCCAGTGATGCACAGACTTCCTATGAGATTTTGCCAATACATTGCCATCCTGGACTGAGACTTTCTTACTATTTCAGTCATGAATCCTCTCTGAGCAAGCACTGCTGCTCACCACAAACTGCATGGCACATTTGTGATACAGGACAAAGAGTTTCTAGAATTACATTTCTAGTTTAGGAACCAACCCTGCTTACCTTAACTGTGCAGTTAGTCCTGCGTGATGCCAGAAGACTAGCACATGTGACCACAACTTGGCTCTTAACTTTTAGCTATGACTTCAGCTGTAGCTTGGAGCCAGCTTCCCAGGACAGTTTGGCAAGCATGCATGCAGTACATCATGTAGATTTTCAGTGGCGCAGCTACAATACTTGATAATTCAGTTCTGCAGAAACACCCTGCTCACCTCCCTCTCCGAAGCAGTCTGTTTAAAATCAGTCAGGCTGCTGGCACAGGTAAAGTAAGCAGGATTTCCTTCTCAAGTTCTCTGCTTTCTGATGACATGGCTTGTCTTCTGCACTGTGTCAGGGAAACAAAGCCCACGGGACTTTTTTGTGAGCTCTTAAAAGCATTTTAGGTTTTTACTTTCTCTTTCCTATTCACATTGTGCATCAACTATTTAAGAAAACACGTCCCTGATGATGATCTCAATTTCTGCACCTGTGTTTTGAAGAGTTCAGCGAAGACCACCAAAATGCGACTACTTAAACACTGGCTCCTGAACATACACATGCTTCCCCTGAGATAATATCTTAAATTTCCATAAAAACAGCAGCATTACCTGCCTACACTTAAGTAAATTAAGGATGGTGATCTGCTTAATGGCAATAGTGCAGCATGGGATAGATCTTGATCCCTCTGTTGTATGCGTATGCCCTGCGAGTTCTGCATAGTCTGTCTCTTTTTTAATCTCCACTTCTGAGGTAAGAATGAGAGTAATGTTTCTCTGTCTTCCAGAGCCATTGCCATGACTGATGCTGTAAAGCACTATTGTGTGATGCCCAGATACAATTGCAAATACCAGATAAACATATAAGAACTTTGCACAGACCTTTTTTCCCCCTGCCTTTTCAGCAAAGAAAGAATAAGGCAGATAAAGCCCTTGGAGCTTGTCCTTTCAGCTCCTTGCAAATATCCAAAAGAATCACTACTGAGTAACTTCTTGGCTTCTTTACCTCAAGAAATGGGTCACATGTGTCAATACACATACCTACGTTAGGACTTCACACTAAGGCTTTTAACATATATCATTAGTGGCATCGTAAAGTTTTCATGTGAGTAATGTAACATGTTAAATGGTACTCCAAAGGATCCATTACGTTTCACCAGTACAAATTCACTTTCTACACAAAGGGTTGGCATGATTAATGATCTGTTATGGTCTATTGATTAAATATTACCTGTTATAAAATTGCTTAAATACATATTTACAAGATAAACTGGAACAGCTAACAGGCATTACAGTCTTTGTGGTAATTAATAGGAATGTTATGTAAATACACATATAAGTGATTTATATAATAGGGCTCCAAATAAACTGTTATCATCTATCATGCTGTAATGAATTAGCTCCTTTACTGTAGGTAGGTATCTGACCTCTACTGGAGTATGAAAGACCTGCTTATATGTCTCACTGTTCTTGCCTAGCTTCAATAGAAAAACATGCCTAAAAAAATATTTTGGAGAACAAAAAGAGAAAAAAAAAAGTGCATTAGATATGATGGTAGTAGTTAAACAGGCCCTAAAAAGCTCTGTAGTCAGCTTGGCTAGGGAATGAATGAACATCACTTTGACTGCCTCAACTGCACTAGCAATGATCCCATGAAGGCTGCAAGAAAGATGCACAGCAGTCATATGGGCCCAGAGACACAAGAATGAACTTGACCTACATCTTCTGAGGAGTGTGAAGACCATCAAGCTGGGCTGGACATGGGAACTGACCTGGACCTGGAAACTCAAGTTGGTAATACTCCATGGGGCATAGCTACACCTCAGTCCTGATGCTTATAATGCCGAAACACGGGGTAGTCTGCACTGTTCTCCCTCAGCTATACCACATCCAGGTAACTCACACAGTACTTCTCAGGAAGGGTAGGGGAGAAACCATCTTTGGACAGGGACTAAATATTGGGATTTTCAGGCCTCCTCAGAAAAAGGAAATTTGTGGAAACCATTAGACATCACAGAATAGATGCAGGAATTCGTTTTTAACCCTAGGGCTTGCCTTCAATTTGTAACTTATAGCTAATTGTAATTCTCCAGATTCTCAATCTGCAAATAAAATACTATGTTACTTCTGCTAGTTTTGGAGTGTCTTCTTCACTTCAGTTTGGGAACAGTCTAACATGCAATGAGATAACTAAACCAGGCTCTCAGTTACAACCACGGCTATTTAGGACCACCTTTTTCTTTGTTTTGTTCACAAAAGGTATAAAGTCAGTTGCATATTCTCAAATTTCATATTATGGCTTTTAAAGCTTTCCCCTTCAAAATGTTCTCTCAACACATACTCCAGGCAAAGCAGTCAAGCTTCCTCTGACCTCAGAGAGTGCAGATAAAGACTCAATTCAGCTATTATTTAGCTTGATGAGACTACGTTTCATATGTTACTCAACGTACTAAGCAGTGACTGGGCAAAATCATTAACATTATTTCCTAATGGAAATTGGACTTGAAGGGTCATTAGATAGTCTTTGCAGCTACAGGTGTCACAGGCACAGGGGATGAAACATAAGCATGTTTTGGCATAGCAGAGACACTCCTTCAGCCCCCAAGATAGTGAACCAAGGCCATTTACCTGGATGGTAATTTGGAAGAAGACACTGAGAAGGCCCACATGTCTTTGGGTGTGTGATGGAGCCCTGTTGCCATTTCTGCCTAATGAGAAGAAAGGAAAGATAGGCAGACACATGACTACATGCATCCACCATCCACTGACCGCACTGTATTGTGGATGCGGGAGAACAGAACACTCCTGCCTATGTCTTAGGGCTCCAGACGCAGCTCTTGGAGCAGCTCTGACAGAGAGGTGGTCCTCCACACAGCCACATCTGAACTCATCTGAGCTAACCCTGGTGGGGGCAGGTTTGAGCCCTCAGCCAGTAGGCAGGCACTAATGAAATCCATTAAACTGTCAACATTTAGGGAACACTGTTTTACAAAACCACTTAAACATACCATGCAACAGACAGCTGAATTAGGCCTGTCTGCCTGTGTGGAGTCAGAAAGAGCCATGTTACTCTTCAGGGGATTGAAAACTACTTTGCAAAACAGAGCCCTGGTTTTTTCATTTTATTTTTAGCAATTATTCAAATGTACTTAAAATGGGCACGTGAGTTTTTACTTCCTTCTTAGTAGAAAAAAAACAAAAATCCTGCTATGAAAGACAATCACCACCTTCCAAAAAAGAAACAAAAAACCCAAGCCACTGGTACCAATGGACTTTGAAGAGGTGATTTGAAAGCAGGGGGAGAGACAGCAGCGAACAGGGTGGAATGTCTGCGTGCCATTGGAGCTACATGTCAGGGTGTTCTGAGATGCAGGGAAAGAGGTCAGAGCTGATCGCAGGTGAAAGACTGCAATATAGGCAGCCAGCGTGCAGGAAAAGTGAGCTCAGAAAAGAAATGAGGATCCCAGGCCCCCCAGGCCACTGGCAGCTGCTGTGAATGTGTGTGTATGTGCCACAGACTGGCAGAAGTGACAAACTGAGTCGTTGGAGAGAGGCCAGAGCAGCCCGAGTCACTCTTCAAGAAGCCCCGTGGGGCAAGCAGTGGTGTGCTACCAGCATGGGCTGCTAAAGGAGCGATCCAGTCACCTCCTGCTTTGCTGAACATGAGGGGCTGCGACTTGACCGGTAGGTCACTTTCAGCAGGAGATATTCAAGGTGTGGGAAATGAGTTTGAGCATAAAGGAGAAACAAAAGGTGAAAAGAGTGCTCAATGACTTTACAGTTCCTGCCCAGCAACTGCATATATGAGATCCACTGTCTGAGTATGTTAAAGGAAGTCGGTTTCCCAAAGACTGTCTCTCTTGCAGTCCATCTTCTACTGGAGAACATATGGGCTGCTTTCAAGGAGCTTCCAACAGCTCCAGGAACATTTTGGAGCATTTGCTGTATTTAGATGGATCTTTTCTTCTTGTGCTGTCCTGTTTCTGTCACTTCTCATTCATACAGAACTATATACCAGAGGAAGATGTTTGTTTTCTTTCTGTTTGGTTAATTTCATTTTTGCTTATTCCTTGACCTGGAGCCATAGTTTCCCACCCTCTCCAAACTGGTCTAGGGAAGTCTCATTTTCCTGAAAGGCTTCGTATTTGAACTGATGGGAGACAGAGGTGACTATTTAGACAAAGAATAGATATGATATAGAAAACACAAGACAAACATCAGCGGACTCCAAATTAATCTGTGTCCTGAATAAGGACGACAAGGAAACATACTCTCCCATGATCAGGAACACTTGGTTTTCTGCAGTGAAGTTTTCGGAAGAGTGGCCATTTTGTGACACTCACACAAGGACGCTGACCCTTATACATTGGCTTTAGGCTCCACATGAGAATGACAGCCATCAACTAGCAACAGCTGATGGCCCAAGAGAAAGAAAGGTTTTATAGTCATTCCCCGTCGCAAAAAGCATTCAGTCTTACAGACTGTAACTTCTGTGACATCACTGTCATCTCCCCAGCAATGAGCAGTGATGTCACACGACAAGTGCAGATATAAAATAAGCAGTCAAAGCAGGTAAATGTTAGGGAAAAACACACAACCAATTTTCATGCAAATTTCCCTGGTTATAACAAATGAAGGTAGGGGAAAAGCAGAAAAATAAATGATACATCTGCACAATTGTTTCTAAATGGAATGTTTTTCAAAGCTCACCAACAGACATCACCAACTCTTTAACATTTTCCTTCCCACTAATTTGTATCCTGTCAATTTACAAGCTATTTCAAACACCACTTTTATTTAATAAAAATGCATGGCACAATGGGGAATTTATGTAAACAAGGTTGGCAAAATATCTTTGTAGGACATCCTGATAGGAGTCAGGTAAAGAATGAATTAATGAATGAACACTTTAGTAGTTTGGTGTAACTGGGATATAGCCTAACTGAAACACTAGACCTGACACTTTACCATATACATATCCATAGAAGTGGACTTTGACAGAGTGAAACAAGCTCAAAACAACTCTCTGGTGGGAAGCCACACACCTCCTAGACCTTTAAAAAAATAACTAGTTGTTATTATTATTCAACAGCAGCATCATTAAATACTTTTCATTCAATAATCATTAACCATTTAAAAAAAAAAAAGTATGGATCATTATTCTTAGGATATGAGTGGAAGTTTACAGTCTGGGTTTTGAAAAGCATCTACTAATTCAAAATGTCTTAGCCAAGTTAACATTTAAAGCCAAAATGACCTAAGTAGTCACAAGGCTTCTTCGAGTACAATAGAGAAAGAAATAAAATTGGATTTTCTCCATGATGGATGAGACTAGGAATGTCCCATGGGAGATAGTGCCTAGAGTTTTTCAAAAGATTTGCTTTTTGATTTCATGATGGTGGACAAAGGAAGGCTATTCAAAGAACCTGTTTCTGTTCTCTGCCTGGTTAAGCTGTCCACAAAACTACAGTGCCCCATTATTTGTGTCCCCAAACTGAGATTCTTGTGCTGGATTGAAGTCAGCCCCAGCTGACTTCAGTTAGCAGCCATTTCAACCAAAGAATCCCTTCTATAAATGTGTCACGGCCACACATGATGTTCTGGAGATAAAAACTGACAAAGAAACTATACTTTTACATTACAGAGGTCAAAGGTACATTAAAAGTGCATGAATGGGTGCATTACAGGCTATTTAAGTGGTATTTAAAAACATAAAACTTGCGGGGCATTGTAGCAACTGATCAGTCATTTATAGAAATAGTTACTAGTCATTTACTAGCCCTTTAGTAACATTGTATGCATAGAGTCCTAATATAAGCTGTAGTGTATGCACCTTCAAATTTTAAAAAATGAATATCATAAATTATGCTCCCAGCTCCATATTTAATAAGCAAAAGGTCTCGTTTTCCAGATTGCTGAGTAGTCTGTAATTCTCTTCACTTCACTGGAAGCCATTGTAGACTCAGCATTTTCCAAAGCAGGCTAATTATTTAGTTGCCCAAACATGATATAAGAAAACAAACTCACAGCTAACTACTCCAAAAGTGGCCAAATCCTGGTTCTTCACAGGAGAAGGGAAACAAAAAACCGAGGTCTCTGAAGGAAATAGGTATGTTCTAGGGTATTATCAAGACACAGGAGCTGGCTTGGCAAATAAATTAGCTGTTTTTATTGAGCTCTGGGTTGCCACATTCAGACTACTCCTTGTACCCAAACTGTTTGCAAGCCACTTCAGGTGACTCCATTCCGTCGCTGCCTGCCAGCTCAGCACACTCAGTAAGGGAGTACTAGCACCCCGAAGGGTTGCTCTTCTCAAAGGGAACTGAAACAGGAGATGACTTTTCTCCCTCCCACATCAGCTAGTGCTGTGCAGAGAGTACATGACTTATCTTTTTAAAGACCAGAGAGGATATTATTGGTTTGTTCATCCCATCACACCTGTAAGCTGCCTTTCTCCTTCACAGACAAAATACCTTCATATATAACCTCTATTACACATTTGTATGTAAATGTATTTGTCTCTAAATTGGAGAGACATCAATTTGATAGATGGACCACTCAGTGGATAAAGAACTGGCTGGATGGCCTCACGCAAAG
>JANHGB010045460.1:28278-49354 GCA_026283785.1 Coracopsis vasa | reverse complement strand
AATGGGGGTTATATTTCCCTTTTTCCAGTCATCAGGAACTTCACCTGACTGCCATGATTTTTCAAATATGATGGACATCTTAGCTTTCCCACTATATCACGAGGGATAAATTAATTCTCCCGAGTTAAGAATAAAGATAAAATCACATCCTCCTTAGGATGTTAAGGTAAGGTTTTCTGTGGAGTTTATCTCAAGCTGATAGCTTGTATGAAAACAGTGTCTCAATTTCTCATTGCAAAGAATGATCACATATTTTGAATACAGGAATATTAAAGCCTTTTTAGGTTAAAGGCAGCAAACTTCCAGGGCTGTTGAGAATGTGAAACTGCTGGAAGTATCACCATAAGGTTCATACTTTTCCATCCACGATAAAGCCAGACAGTGCCAGTGTAAGAGAGGCCTGAACTCTGTTTTACTATCCCTTTTGATTTCAGCCTTTGAGACACTGAAGGAATTACCACTAATCCTTTAGAGCTATATAATCTGGTGCCATACTGACCATTGGTCTTAAAATCTGATTATTTTCATCCCCTTGATGCAACTTCAGTGAAGTTTTATATTTCATCAACAGAATTAACTTTTTTAGTAAAATCATTCTCTTTTAATCTCAATGCATCCTATTTTGCATTGCTTTGCCTTGTATGAGCACTGCTTTGCTAGCCTCTTTCCAAGGTTCAGAGATAACAGGACACAGGTGCTCACAGCTAATTCCTAGTTGAAACACCTTCCTGATCACACCCTTTTTGTTGGAAGGTATAAATTACTGTGGTGCCCAGCTTTGTTAGTTAGAGGGAGTTTTGGATTGTGTATGTTTTCTACTGGGTGTCTCTGATGTGCATGGACCCACATGTTGTTACTCTAATGGTCTCTGGTAAGACAAGACTATGAGGAATTTCTTAGATTCATACTAAAAGCTGCATCTTTCTAGCCAGTGCTTTCTGCTGGGTTCATTTTGTAGTCTGTGTTTATGCAGTAGGAGCCTCCAAAAATGCAGCAATTAAATAAGCTGAAGTATCTTTGAACTGGCCAAAAAATCTAAAGTTTTTTGGGGTAGAATTACTTAGAAAAAAGTGCTTTTTTTTATTGTTCTTTCAATTCTGAAGTTAAGGTTGCATTTGGCATACATTGAAAATTACCTTTCTTTCACTATATAGCTGCCTTGCTTTTGCAAGTGGCTCTGGATTAGGATATGAGGAAAGTGGGAGGCTAATTATTTAAAGTGAATGTAACAAATGTTGTATAAGCCTCATAAAGGTCCATCTGAATTTGCTTCTGGCTGAGGCAGCGGTAGTAATTCTGACATCTTTATAGACAATTCTCTTTCTTTTCATAAAGTATTATTCTTCAACACCACATTTTAATAGTGTGAAGTCATTAAACTTCCCTCTAATTTTCTCAGCTAATTAAGGAAATAGAAGTTTGTTTCCTGGCAGCCTACCTTCTTTTGCAATCTCTAGTGTGTATATTCATATGTAACTGAGCTTGTCACTCTACTAAATTAAAAATTCATAAGTAAAAGTTTGCTACTTGAGCCTAGAAATAATTAGGAAGCTTTTGGACAAAGTTTCTGTTTCATTGAAAATGCTCCTACAGGGTCCTAAATTCTGTAGTCTTTAATTACAAATTCCCGTGGATTTCAAAGGCAAAATTTCAACAATTAAAAACTGCAGAATTTAGTCAAAGATAAGGGAAGGGTAATCCTTTGGGATCCTAAAGAGAATTACATGGATGTGCTGGTCTGTTTCCTGAGGTGTTACTGTGTCATTAAGACCCAGATACACACTTTGGCTCCTAGCACTCAATTGACTCTGCAAAGAGTCTTTCAGATGAGATTTCAGAAGCACTTGAATGGTGCTTTGTGGACTTGTGGCCTTTTGACTACCTTGATAAGCCAAGCATGGAGCACAGCTAATGATGTCTCCCAGGTATCTTTAATTGCAACTCCTGAAATACAGTTAGGTTTCTGGTTTAATGGCCTGTCAGTTGAGTTGCAGCCAGATTTCGGTATATTAACAGTTTTTCTTCTTCTAGTGCTTCACTTATGAAAGGCGCTCTCTTGGGTCCCAGTCAGGGTAATATGGTTTGTTGCTGTGAATGCGTAGAGTAAGTGCTGTCCTTATCCAGCCTTTAAAAACCTAAAGAATCAGGAGTGATAAAAACGAGTGACTAAAGATGCTTGCAAGGCTGTATGGACTGGTTGTTCATGTCCAGCTGTGCACATAACTAAGTCTTCCCTGGTTATTTCTCTGAAGAAAGCCCCCTGTTTGACCACCGCCTGCATTTCTTGGAATCTACCTTTATGGTAAAAAACATAAAAGAGCTACCTTGATGAAATGAATGTTTCTTAAAGAGCTGCTTGGCCACAGAATATATTAAGAAAATAACCTAGGTAACCTTGGGCTATCTGATAGCTCAGCTGTTTGCAGGCAGAAAGGAGTTTATATTGGTGCAGCATATTCAGGTTGGTATAACTATATCCTCCCTAGAGTGCTGTGACTACTGCCAGCCCTACAACTGTTTCTGCTCTTCTTCAAGGGCCTCATTCTGACACCATCCTGCTTAAACCTTATTTCTATGGGCAGCTGTCCACAATCTGCCCTAATTGCAAAACCTGATGTTGATTTTGCGGGTCTTCAGCTGTTCTAAATGCAACATAGAAATTGTTGGTAGGTGTTAAGGCAGCCAAGAAAAAAAAACAGGAATAAAAAGCTTCGGCTTTCTGACTCTTGTGTATTGATGTGAAGTCTAAACCTCATTAAAATGTAGCTGTGGAATGGTGGAACAAGATTTCTCACATTGGAGAGCCAGAGCCTTAACTTCAGGAAAATAGGGTTTGTATGAGTAGATTTTTTTTTTTTTCCTTTCTCCTTTCTGGGCACAAGGGTATTTACTCAACAGAATGTGGATTATTTCCTTGCTGTTTAGTACCTTCAGAAACAACAACTGTGTCTGAAGAGAATCAGAGAGTCAGACTCGAGCACCCGTACCTGCCTGACGCCTTGATCAAAATTCAGTGCTTGTACAATTGCAGAGATTCTCCTTTGCCAGCTGCTGTATGTGAGTGCCTAATGAAATACAGCGCAGCACAAACCCTGCTCGAGTCGAGTCCTCACCAACATCTTAGAAGTCAGAAAGAATTTCAAACTTTCCAGCTCAGTTAGTTGGGCAGATTTGGAGTTACCTATAACAATGTTGAATGTGACACTTTTATTGCTGCTTAAAACAGCCTACTAATGACTTATACCTACTAATGAAAAGGGTGCAGGGGCAGGGAGGGTGCATAATGCCAATGGCTGGGATGCACAAAGAAAGCAATATTGAGACCAAAGACTGTGGTTCAGGATAGACTGCATTGGAGAATTGCCTCTAAGGTGGGAAATTTTATGGCACAAACCCTGACTTCTGAGGGCTGAGAGCTTATTTCACTATCTATATTTGAAACAAGTCTCCACAGAAATGAAGAAACCTTTTTCAATGAAAAGGGTACCTTTCTCATAACACTTAAAACATGGAATTTTTGTTCACCTCAAGAAGATGATACCATTCCTCAATTCTAAATATGTTTCAAAGTGCGTATTATATTTTTTCCCTTAGACCACACCGATGTTGTCAAAACTGTCTAACTCTCAAAGGCTACAGAGAAAATACTGCAGAACTGAGAATGTAAGTTGGGAATGCTATGTCAGTGGTGTTCTGACAGTGTTTTAACAAGGGGATCTACAAAACAGCTCTTTTCTAGCAGCAATGAAACCACGAGGGAAACTTGTGGGTATGTGTTTGCCAAGAGGAGAGAGAAAGGTTGAGATTCATGGTAAGAAGATTGTGGCATTTGTAATACGCTTGCGGTGTGTTTGTGATACACCGCTGTTGTTGCTTGGGTGATTAAAAAGATTAAACAACTTCCAACACAGAGCAATGGAGTGCCTTGTAAAGTCAATAAGGGCAAATTCTTCTTTTGGGGTATTTTTCTAATGAAAGGGACAAATTGTCTGTGAACTGGTAGCAGAGAGGTAGGGAGAAGTCCCTGCCCCTGCTGTGCAGTGCTTGGACATCCTTAGAGCAAGCCCTCACAGACAAAAAATAACACAATCCAAGATTATGGGAAGACTTTGTATTCATGGGGCACACCTTGATGTTCAGGCTGCTTCCACAGAGATGTAACTCAAAGGCCTGAGGCTGCAATATTTCATCCAGGACCTGAACTGCATGGGGGCATGTCTGACTGGCAGCCAACCCACCCGGCTGCTCCCTGCCTTGGCCAAGGCAGCCGCACACAGCAACCAGCACACAGAGTGCTCAACCAGTTTCCTTCTGACCTCAAAATGTCTGTCCTGCTTTCAGCACACCACACCACCCTTGGGCCCCAGTTTTGGGAAAAGAATATGGTACTTGTCCACGTACCTTCCCAGTTAATGAGGGAAGTCTCTGGAAGAAGGAGATGCTGGTTCTGCTGGACCTTTTGACTTGCTCTTTATAAAGCACTGCTTAGGGGAACTAAGTTAATATATTTTGCTCACATATTTGGTGTTAAGCCAGTTAATGGGACAAGGGTTCAGAGAGGACTTTTCAGTGGGATTCAGTAAATAACTTGGGGAGTTTCTTTTGCTTTATTCTGGCAGAAAGAGATGTGGTCCTTTCTTTAGGTGTTTCATCTCAGAAATTCCATAGAATTGGAGGGACTCATACTCAATATAATGTCCTTGGTCTTTCCTGCTGTGTTACTGAAACAGTGTCCTGGGTTCAGCGCTTAAACCATGACATCCTGGTTTTGTAACCTTCAGCTTTAAAGGTATTTGGAGCATTTAATAGCTTGGGAGGGGGCTGTTCGGGGAATGCTTTGGAGTAAACATCTCTTGTGTGGTCATGATGACAGGGAATTTATCTTGGTGATCCATGTGTGTCTTCCAATTTCTTTTCTTTAACAGGCATTTCTTTTTGAAGAAAAGATGTCTTAAAGGGTATAAATATCTTTTATTTATATTTTTTTATCCTCAGGGCAAAAAATATGGACATGTGAACTCTGTGGCCATCACTGAAACATATGGTCTTCCTTTTTAGTGTCAGCTAATTGTTTTTTTAACTTGGATCTACCAGTGAAGGGCAGTATATTCACACACATGGAAAATGAAAGAGGAAGAAAAGAAAATTGCCCCAGTGAGTTTCCCCATTTCATACCCCTGTTAGTCTTGTAGGAGGTCTCTTGATGTCACAGGAATGAAGCTGCTGGGGACATTCTCCACCCACCCAGGAGGCAGGAAGTCCAGTGTATGAGGATTACATTGCTTTCTTAAGTGCTGCATTCTTGGATTACTTTATGATTTTGTTCTTGTTGAAGCAAGAAATCTGAACGCTTAGGAAGGCAGACAAACCAGTGCAGAATAAACAGTCACAGACATGAAGAGGCTATGGCATTCACATCACTGCATGCCCCCAGACACTGTCTTTCACCCATGCCTACGAGGTGGCAGCTCACCTCCATAATTATACAGGCATTGGCTTCATCCCTGCAAATTCTGTTTGCTGAGACACAGTAAGAGGCTGAAAAGGACAAGAGGGGCTCCTTCACCATGGACCAGGAGCCGCTTCTGTAGCAAAATGGCTGTGAGCAATTTGGGTGGCTGCAAGCTGTTTCCAATCCAGGCTCTGCTGGAGGGCCACGTTGCCTCCTCCTGCAACCTTAGGGTGAACTTGTGTGATTGCTTCAGCTCACCTAGCAGAGCACTGCTGCAGTACAGCCTTTCCTGGTTCTTTCCATGTTTGCCACTGGTTCCCCACCATGTGCACTGAGCTGGTGCTGTGGAGCTCATCAGCCCCTGATGAAATTACAGGAGCTGGCTAATGCGCAAGGAGGTGCAATATTTCCAGCAGCCAGGACTTGTAAGTACACCTGGAGAAAAGCAAAGTGTCATGTTTTGGCCCTGGGTCCCAGAAGTCCTTTGACTCTGAGCAATTGTCTGGGTCATGGAGGAGCCCCAGGGTGGTAGTGCAGCACTGACTTGGGTACATGTGCCTTGGGAATGGGCACAGCTGGCCAGAGGTGTCTGATTCACCCAAAAACATGAACTGGGTATAGGGAGAAATAACAAAAGGGAAGTAGACTGAAGAATTGACTGTACATTAGGAATCTTTGTGGAGTTTGTTAATTTTGAGATGAATTGTGAGCATTAGTCTTGCAAGTGAGATCACCCTAAATATGAGTCTAACTGGAATTTATCTATCAGAAAGTGGAATGAAACTATTCAAACTTTCTATGAAGCTACTTGTTAAAGATCAGCGGCTTTCAGTTGCAGTAGATTAAGGTTGGCAGTAAATTTCTGATTCATAACTAAAAAGACATCATTGTCATCTTCTATGCTGGAAATTCTTAATACAGTTGCTTTCTCATATTTAAGTCATTTGCCTAAATAGAGAAGAAGACTGATCTTGTAACTAGAGCACATGGCAGAAGCAAATGGTGTGTTTGTATTACTATAGTCAGGTAACTTAATCAGTATATTAATTTCTCAGTATTAAATGCCATGGTAATCCACACTGGGACCTTGTGAATTCCATAAGAACAGTCAAGACTACTGGTGTGAAATTATTGCAGGGAAGGTACAAATGCTTAAGTAACGATATTAAGTTAATGAAGGCAGTTGTAAACTATTAAGTTGAAATGGAAAACTGCATCGGGTAATGTTTCCTGCTGTTCTTGGTGGATTGAACTTTGACAGTCCAGTTGCTGATCCTTCTTAAATATGTTATCCCAGAGGCACTACCACTGTCACTGATGTGTTCAGCTTGGAGCCAGGTAGCATTGGCTCCATTTGACATGGAGGAAGCTTCTAGCAGCTCCTCACAGAAGCCACCCTTGTAGCCTCCTCCCCCCTTCCACCCAGCTACCAAAACCTTGCCAGACAGCATTATGCCACTTAGTAGTATGTGAAAAGACAGTGTGATGCAGAGACCAGTGTGTAACTCAGTATAGACTACTGTATATGCTTTGCAGGACTGTCCAAAGCAAATTCACTTGTTCAGGACAGGTTCCTGATTTTTCTATGCCAGCTCCATTTGCATTAGCTCTCTTGTTCTGAAACTTGAAGCTTTTGGCTTGAATAATTCTTCATTTCCCATAATTAGATCTTTTTGTGAAAACTATTGGCAAGATTTGGGTTTGATATCATCTTCTGCCATTGCATGCTTGCATTGGTCACATGAACTTTGTGGGCACACCAGAAGTGAGACTTGTAGTCACATTGGAAAATACATTAGTTGCCCAATTTGAATGTCACAAATACATTTGAAGTTTCTGATGCCAGCAATGGTCTCAGGGTGTTAATGAGGTCTGAGTTTAGTGAAAATGTTCACAAAGCTCAAATAAGCTGCAGTTTCTGAGGGACTGTGTTGAAAATCACTGAGCTTTGAGAATTCTGGATCTGGTTTAAGCACTGCAGATAATTCCTTAATAAAATGATCATGAACTAAAGCCTAGAATTAAACACAAGAAAGGTTAAAGTTGGGTATAAAATGCAAACTGGAATGTATAAATGGTAGACAAAATATTGTTCAAATCAAGCATTTTATACAACTTTATTACCTTCAAAGCAGAAGAGGTTCTGCAGAAATGCACTTGAGGGAGATGAGCATGAAGGGAATGAAAAGGGATAAGAGACTCTATAGTTTGGAAATTCAGCAGAGGTCCGGAGGAAGAAACTCAGCTTGTCTGTGATTAGAAGGATGTGGAGGAGAGTGTGTAATAAGAACTAGCAGGTAGGGAAGGCAGCTGGGACACTGGAGGAGTAAGGATGGGGACAGGGTGGAGGCTGTGGGGCAGAGGGCTGAGAAGGAATGATGCCAACCATGGTCTGCAGCTGCTACAGCAAGTTCTTGGCAGATATAGACAAGGGACTTGGGGCTTCTGGTGGTCAGTGTGACACCACTGCCAGCAAACAGGGACAAAACCTACTCAAATTACATGTTAAATCTCATCCTACTTGCAGAGCTGATTGTCCTCCCTGGCTCCTCTTTATCTTATTTGTGAGTGTTCAAAGGCTCTTGATGACCTAAACAGTGTCAATGTGACATGACGCGATGGAACTTCTGTATTTCCAGTTTGGTTTTGTTTATTTGCAAGTCTGTAAGAAAAGTACAGACAGAATAACCACAAAAAATTACTGAAATTGCAAGTCAGTTACTAAGATATGTGCAAAAGCCCAAAAGAGTAACTTCCACTTGAAGGGTGGTGGTCTGGATATGAGAGGGGATGAGACTCAAACATCTCTACAGCCCATGCAAGTGCTGCAGAAGAAACTTGTATCAGAGCATCTGTGTTCTTCTGTCAAATGAGAAATACCACTGAAAAAATAATCTTCAGAGTTTATTCTGGTTTATTTTGCAACAGTAAAAAGTTTGCAGGTACTGATTAGTGGTTTTGAGATGTGTCCGTTTTGCTTTTCTTATTTGGCAGCACCTGGAATATGACACTAAAATCCTCCTTGTCTGTACTTAATCTCCACTGAGCAGTCAGAAATTCCTTAAGTCCTACTGCCATATCGCAAGCCACATCTGTAAATACAGGAATGAAATCCTGACCCAGTAAAATGAACACACGTTTTTGTTCATTCTAAGTTGAATATTCTTTTATTTAAATGGAGCAAAGATACAGCTTCAGTTCTTGAGCACCCCAAAATCATCAACCAAATGTTGACTCCAAATAGTCAGTGTAGCATCACCAGTCACAGTTATGGAACTGTGTGTTGACATGAAAAATACATGACACAAGAATTAATTGATTGGTGTCCAATATAACATGCTAGGATTTTATGTCAAAAAAAAGCATTCAAAATCAATACTTGAAAAGTTCTCAGAAAATGAAGGAATTCAGCTTCTTTATCATTATTTTTCATAGGTAACACTGATTTTTCACAGTGTGAGAGATTGTTTTATGTAGAATATAGTAAAACTCTAAAGAGGAACTGATTGATCAGCAGGACAGGGTATGTACAGATTTTGGTATAGTTAAAGAGAATTAGCACATGTTCTGTGCTTTAAGGATGCTATTTCTTTAAAGCTATTTACACTGTTGGGACGTGCTTGGGCTTCAGTGTTGTTTTTAAATAATACACAAAAAACATAAGGTTTTTTTCTTATGCACTGTTTTTCCACTGAATTTTGAGCTGGGCCATCACAGCCTCTAGAAAGACACAAATCTAAGTCCACCCAACGCTTACATGTTCTTTCCCTGACATACAAACCAAGTTCACAGACCTGAGCTTACAGACAGGTAAAACCCTCCTCCACCAAGCTGTGGGCGGGCACGCTGCACCTGCCCAATGACTTTTGAAGGTACTGATCTCTGAAATCACAGAGTTTCTGGCCTTTGTATTTGACTGGATCAAATTATGCTCCTGTCCGCAGCAAATGTGTTTTCTTCCCTTACTCACTGGATCTACAGGTCTTAATGTTGTTCTTTCTCATCATCCTCCAGCTGGCAGCTACACAGAGATATTCCACCGGCCCCACTGTGACAGCAGTATCCATGGCTCAGCTTTCATGCTCCTGGGATATGATCATATACAGACCTGTTACTTCTGGCTCTGGAGATGATTTGGAAGTAGAAACGCTGTTGACTCAAGTAAGAAAACCTAGCAAATTTATCATACTTCATTTTCCCATACAAGATTTCTGTGTGTCTTTGGGAGACACAGACCTTATACGTGGCAGGTATAGGGGAGCAGGAACAGCACAGGGTGAGAATTTCCAAGTTGCTTTGAGCTCTTCATTTAGTTTGGGAGTTTGCTTCACATGAACTTCATCAGAGATGCCGGAGGGGAAAATTTGTGTGCGCACACGTGTGCATGTCTGTGCAAACACACCACTTTGCTTAAAGTCTAATGGCTGCTGCAACTGCACGCTTGCCTGTGACAATGAAGAGCCAGTTTCAGGCTTCTGGGGTTTGAGGTCAAGTTAGGTCTTACAAACAGTTCTGGGGGAAGTACTACAGTGAACACAGACTTACGTCTTCTGTGAAAGGCTCACTATTTTATTACATAATAAACAGAGCTCCACTTCTGACTCATCACTTTGTTTTTTTTCCCCTAATATGTAAATGAAACCACAGAGTTGTTTTGACTGGAGCTTGTTGTACATCCCTAGATAACCAGTCAGCAACTGGAAGCCTTGCTGAAGTCGAGGAGGCTATGCAAATCAGTGCCTGCGTACTCCACGTCTGGCTGCTCTCAGAAGGAAACAGCAAAGTTTTTAACAGAAATGCCTTAGTATTTTGAAACTGAAAATTAGAACTGGGGGAGGGGAGAAATTGTGACTGCATCAGGAAAAAAGCACTATTTTGAAATCACATTTGGTACATTGCAATGACTTTAAATAACACACCGGTAGTCCTGAATGGCCAGGTTAAGGCTGAAGCTGTTTTGTCTTGTAGTGACTGAGAAGATGGACACGAGCAGCACCAACCTGCACTATGCTCCTGGGGTAATGTGCAGTGAATATGCACAGTAGTGTCAGTGGACACAGATGTGAGGTACTGAATGGTATTTCAAAACAGCAACTCTTTTCTCATGCTGTGAAGGAGGAGGCTGTGGCCCCATGTATTGAAGCATATGAAGGATACCACCGGAATAATGGGGTTGTCCTGCACCCTGCAATGAAAGCACATAGGACACCCATGACCAACCAGCATTGCTATCTGCTTCTGCTCTGAGCCCCTCCTGAGACCAGTTCTTTCTGTTGGGCTTTTGGAGTCTGTTTTGGTTGATTGGTTTGTTTTCTTTGGCACACTTCAGCTTTGTCGGGCTTGGTACAAGTCTTTGCAAGGAAAATATTACCTTTACTTTCTGAGGCAAAAAAGTTACCCTCAGTGAAACTGGCCAACTCCTTGCAAGAGAAGAGTTTCCAATAAGATAAGATGAATCTGAACTGGCATTTCTCTCTGTCATTGCATGGCTGTTTTCATACTTTTTCTATAGCTTTTTTTCACTAAAGAGCTTGGCATACTCCAAACAGTGCAAATGGCCAGTAAAATGAGAAAAAAAAGCATGGGAAAAAGGAAAGTCTGAGGGCTTCTTCTGGGCATTCATTAATTTCCCAAATTTATGTTGGAGAGATAAAACATTGCTGAGACTCAAGGTAGATCCTTTTCAGTGAAATTGTGACGGAAAACTCTGAATTTTCTTTTTTACCAGGATTCCCCTTCCAGCTGAAAAAAATCAGTTCTTTTAGGAGGAGCGGCTTTAAATTTTCCTTCCCAAATGCAGATACGCTAAAGTTGTTTGTGAGGAATATTAAACTTAGCTGCATTCTGCTGGATTTCACCACTGTAAATCCTTGTTTAAAAATCCAAAATGAGAAATGGAGGTAAAGAGTTTCTAGGTTAAACCTTTTAGCTAAGTATTTGAACAATGAATAATGATAACAGACATAATCTGTATACAACTACACACAATGTTTTCTACTTGTGCCTTGTCCACGTCATATAGTTTTATATGTGCTGCTCATGGAAACGTACCTAGGTCTTTTCTACCACATTTCTGCATTGCTTACAGGGAATTCAGATTCAAGTCGTAGTAAAAAACACCAGACATTGCTGCAGAGTTAACTTCCGTGGAAGCTGTGTGATGACTCCAGGAACATGGCTGTGTTCATACCACATCCTGTGTCTGTGGTGTTTCTGCCAGCTGGCTCATGGAGCAGTGCCAGGCACACGATGCTGACCACAACATGCAGTGTGGCCGGCCGTTTCAGCCAGCATGAAGTTCCTTGCAGGTCTGGATGGAAGTGTCGTTCCATGAGGATGCTCACAGTAGTTATGTATATTCATTAAATTCACTTGGTTGAGATAAAAAAAGCGGAAGGTAGCAGTTCACGTACAAAGGATACTATTTGTTCTACTGAAGAATTTCTGTTTCAACCAATCTCTTTACAACATTGAGCTACCATTACTGGACTGCATCCTGTGATAAAACTGGTTTTCTGATGAACTCTCTAAAAATGGTTGACATCTTGTTTGCTTTGGGCAAGCAACAGTTCCTTTGACAAAGTGATTTATTGTTATGATCATCAGACTAACGCTCTCTGAAGTAATTCTTACTCTCAGATGTTAATTATAGGTGGAGAGAATTGAAACAGAACATTTAAAATGGATATTATTATCACATATACAAACAAGCATTGCATAAGAATATTAATGTTCTGAGGTAATCAGGCATGTGCTTATGGAAGACATTCTACAATGCAGGGCTTTCTCCTGCTGTTTCTCACTTACGTATGAAATTCCATTGCTAATTGGAAGATAGTACAGCTTTGGCTCACAACAGTAGAGGAATTTGCATTGTGGAAAGTCACAAAGGCAAGCAAACACCTTGCTCACTCAACAAGAATCGGAGAAATAGCCAGTGAATATTAAGTGTACTGTTTTCATGTGATGTTCCTTGCAGTAACTATTACCACGGAAAGGAAGTAATGCCATTTGTGGCTGGAACCCACATTTGATTGACTTTCTAGTGCTGGGGAAAGGTTTGGTGGGGTTACTAAGAAACTCCATTGTGCGTTCATTACATCAGTATCTATTGTGTAACTTCATTTAGCTTTGTACAGAGAAATTGAATTTTTGTTTTGAGTAATCCGAGGAACATCCTAGGGGATTTTGCTATAGAAAGAGGCAATGGAAAAGCCAATTGAAGATGCAAAGTTAAAAACAGAGTGACACGCTTTTGGCTGAAATAGCTTATGAAGTCAAGTGGAAGTTGGGTGCCAATGAATCTTTATGCTCTGCAGCTCCGCATTGCAGGGTTAGAAACTGAGTTTTATTTCCATCCTGTTCATTCATTCTCCAGCTAGATAGAGTAATGACTACCACCCCCCCGTACAAACAGTTAAGCTTCAGGGAAGAGCAGAGTTAGGAACGGACAGGAGAGTCACCAATCACTGCGTGGTAGCTGCAGGGGTTATTTATTTACTTAACAGGATTCCATCCTCTTCCCTCTGTAATCTAGAAGGTCCTTGTTTCATTACCTTCGTACTTTCTGCCTATAATGAGAGCAGAATCCAGTAGAGACTCTCCTTTTCTGACACAGGATCAAATGAGCTCTCATACGTGCAAAAGCAGTCAATTTTAACTTGAATTGAGAATTGTCAGTCTGTGCGCAATTCTGAAAAGCCCTGGATATAAGGTCACCAAAAAAAAAAAGCATTGGGTTACATTTTTGGCAAAACCAATCCTAGCACAAATCCATGAACATCTGAAATGTGAAACATTCCCTTTTCTTTTTTTTTCTCTGTCTCCTCAGACAAATTTAAGACACATCTCATTGCTGCTCGAGTCCAGGAATTTACTGACATTTGTCAATGATTTCATCTGTGTGACAGACCTGTTTTTTATGGAGCTGTTGTGCATTTACTCAGGATGATGTCAGAGCCACAGAAGGAGCAAAAGAGCACAATTCCCAATATGAGCAACTCCAGGCACATCCTCATACTCCATGGCGTGATGGTAAGCAGAAACAAATGTGTCCGCTCCATGCAAGCAGTTTCATCATTTTTTGGGAAAGTACTGAGTGGAAGTTCCCGCATGCAAGGATTTCTCCTTACTTTGACATCTAAATTTCTTGTTGAATGACAGTTATTGACCAACCAGTAACCTCCCCAGAATAAGGAACAGTGGGTAGGTTCACACCCAACATCTCAAAAGACATCCCATAATGACGTGAAAAGCTGTGTCTGCTTTTGCTTTGCTCAAACAGAAATGGAAGCTGTCACCTCCTTTTCTGTTTTCCTCTCTCTGCTCCTCACTTTCTGTAGTTCAGGCAGTAGAAACCTGGCTCCTTTGATGAAGTAGCTTGATCTCAATGTCTTTACCCTTGCACCTGTACACAGGGGCCATACCAGCTGGCTCAGTGTTCAATTCTTAGCTGTTTGATGTTGTATCCCTTGAAAGCAGCTTTTTAAGAAATTACAGAGCAGCAACAACAACACTGCAGGATGTGACAATGTCTGTTAATCCCACTGCTGTTCAGTCTTGAGACAAGGCATTGCAATGTCGCTTGCTCCCAGTGCAAAACTGCTGTTCAGTTGGCATCAACACAAACAAGGTGTTCCTGGTGAGTAATGGCAATAGCAACCTCAGGGCAGGGGCCACTCAGAGACACAGCTTCAGGCTGGCATTATTATTCCATTCTTACAGCTGGCACATCAGCTCCCACACCTGCCCCTGTGTCGTGAATGAGAAGCCTTCTGCAAAGATTTCATTCAGAAATGTGTGGTGGTGAGAAATGGAGTTGTTGTGGTTAAGTATGAAACAATCTAATTCCCATTAATCTTGTAACAGTCTGTATGTCAGTGCAGCTGAGAATGAGACAGATAAAATATACTTAAAAACTAAAGACTCTTCTGTCTCTTTCCTCTGCCTGTTTAATTACTTTTTTGGCTGCAGAGGGATCATTTTAGTGGTAAAAGAAATTTTTAAAAGACTTCCCCTTTTCAGATATAAACAGGATAAATTCAGATAGCTGATCCGTATCATAAACCTTGTAAAAGAAGGCTGATTACTAAGAAAGCTAATACTATTAAGAACGGAAAACAAAATATATATGGATCTCCTGGTTTATCGCTATGATAAATAACTGTAAAAAAGGATGAATTTTCAGGGACTATATTTTTAAGAACTAGAAGAACGCAATACAAAGTAAAGGCTGAAAGCAGTACTGCAGAAAGTGTGGTTCTGCACTGAAAGATGACACTGTAAAAATAACTTCTGGGGCTTCCAATTTTTCAATTTACAAAGAAATCAATTGAAAAATATTGAAATATTCATATGCTCCCTATTAGAGTTCAGATCTACTCTGAACATCTTTTAAATGGACCAAGTTAAGGAATGTGAATTCTACTGCACGCTTCCAAGTTAAGCCCGTGTGTTGCTGCTCTCCCTAGTGGTTTGCTGCGTGATTAACTATGTGAAACTACACAGCAAGAGTAGTTTTGTGTCCTTGAAATTCCATGATCTGTGACTCAAGTGGATATTGAAAACCTGGGTTTCATATTTCTTCAAATTTTCCAGTGGAATTTCAAATGTCTGTTGAGAATGTTAGACTGCTGTGCTGACCTTACTCTTTTAGAGAGCTCATTTATAAGCATCTTATAACAGACTGTGGGTCAGTTTGCAAACCTCTGTTGCAGAGAATGTCTCAAAGACTGGCACATGCATTCATTCCCTATGTAAGCCAGAGGATAGACCTTAGTCTCCTGATCCCCTCTTTGAGAATACAGGCAGCACGCTTCAGGTCTGACCATGATCCATTAAAAACAGTGGAAGGTTTTCCTGTCGTCAGGGTTGTTTCAGCCACAGCCTGCATGTAAGGAGCAACCTTTCTGCATGCACCTCAGTCAGAGAAGTCTGAAAGAAGTTCTCCTGCCTAAGCATTGTAGCTTTAGTACCCAAGAGATTTTTGTGAACATTGGCGCAGAAACTGGTTTCACTGACATCTACACTGAAACACCATTATATTAGAGGGAGAAGGATTAGCCCTGTACTGTTTCCTCTTTAAACTTGGAACATTCCTTTTTCCACTGTACAAACTCTGTATAAATTCACATTAATCCAAGTTTGGCTCTATCAGAAATAGAAAATAAAAGCCAAAAAAGGCTTTTCTTTCAGCTTTCTCTTAAGAGCTTGATGCGAAGTTCCAGAACCCGCTCACAGGTTACCTTTCCCTTTGCAGTTTATCAACATAAAAGCTATGTAAAGCTTTGAATTATGTAGTTTTAATTAGTCTAGGCTAATACCAAGCAACCTTATTATTTCTCTATGTATAAATAACTCTCACAATTTTACAGAGATTCATCTTTTCTTAACATAACCGTTAATGTTAAATTTAGAGGTTAACACATGAGAATAAATTTTCAGCTCACATTTTTTACTAAAATCAGCTTCTGGCTATTGTGGTTGCAAAGCACAGCTGATGAGTGCAACAGAGCTGCATACCAGCAGAAGACAGAAAATACTGTTTAAAAAGTAAGTCCCATGAGCAGATGATATGTGGAAAGCCCAGCAGGGCTGTAGCCCCTCCTGGGCTCTTCTATTCCAAATGTTATCTGGTACGTAACAGCAGGGAGGATTTGCCAACCCAGAGTCCCTCTCTTTTCCCCATTCTACTGTGGTTGCTAGAAACCATCACACGTCAAAGCTCCTGAATTTTTAGCACTCAGGGGTGGTAATACTGTAGTCCCTCTTATTACAACATGACTTCAGCAAGGCGAACGTTGACAGAAGTTGCAGAAGTGAATGTCGTGTCACAAAGCAACCACTGGAGTCATTTCAGAAATTTCCTTTGACTTTCAGAAGTTGAGGGATGCTTCAGTGGTTCGTTTCTGAAACATCTTTGCTTTCCAAATAGGCCTTGTATGACCTCATTCATTAACAGTCATAGGAGGCATTAAAGCTCTTATTACATACTTTGAAATACCTCTTCACCCCCTCCAGGAACCTGGAATTTTCTGACAGATAAAAAATGGTGCAACAAGATGCTTACCTCATGACTGGGCACTGAATCTTGCTCCTGATATCCCTTATAATATGGGGTCCCCATCTCAGTTTGAGTCTCTAGGTTTTAGTGTAAAATAAATATACAAACATTAATAATTACATAGCAAAGTAGGAAGTTGTCATTACTTCCCTGTTCTTCCAGGTATATCCTTGAGTAATTTATGTCCATTTTCTCCTTCAAAATAACAATAAAGGCAGATAGGAGAAGTATTTTTCCTAATGGTTACACTTCGTACTGACATACATGCACTAAAAGTACAATCAAAATTCTGTTAATACAATGTTTCGTACCTGGATGTCAGCTTGCTCTGCTGGGATCCTGAGCTTGATCTGAAGTTGCACAGCAGTAGTTAGCACAGTGCCAAGCCTGAACAGCCCACTCTCTTAAGAAAGCTTCAAATCTGCTTTTGAAATACCATGTAAATGTAGACTTAGTCAACGGAACTACTAGTAAGAATAACTCCTCTGCTCTGCTCTACTTTGCTTTCCTGTCATTAATGCTGTGATAACAGGCTGGTACATGAGCAGTGTGCTTGTATATAGCACAGATTATTTTCCCCAAAGGAGGAAGTGTGTCTGGATTAGAAAGGCAAGAAGGAGACTTTACTTTGTTCTTCATAAACACGTTTCAATCAGGGTGGTAAGACACTGGAACAGGTTGCCTAAAGAGTCTTTGGTTGCCTCATCCCTGGCAGAGTTCAAGGCCAGGTTGGATGTAGCTTGAAGCAAGCTGCTCCAGTGAAAGGTGTCCCTGCCCATGGCAGGGGTTGGAACTGAGTGAACTTTAAGGTCCCTTCCAACCCAAACCATTCTATGACTCTACGAGTCTATGATAATGCCTTTCAGTGCTTTTGACAATTTCCCTTTTCTCCCTAAAATGAGAGTTAACGAGCGGCACTTTTATTCCCAGTTCTTCACTTCATCAGAGCTGCAGATCACTCAGCATGGGCTATGCTAGCCAGTGCAAAAGCAGCACTCCTTCATCTGTGGCTCATGAGCAGCCTTTTCCTCATAAGGCCCTTGGATACTGCATATAGCCATAGGGATGTAACAAACTTATACTGCATTAAAGGAGAACAATGTCTTATGTTGCCAACAGTTTATTATTCCTTTAATCTCTGAGACTGCAAATCCCAGTGCCAAAACAAATTCTTACAGTTGCTGAAGCAGAATAATTTAAAAAGGAACCCCAAACTGTAACCTGTCCTTCAAAGACTGTGCTATTGGCAGGTGAGTGAGGTTAAAGTCAAATATTCTATATAATCCCACAAAAATTACAACATGATGACTCCTGCAAAAGGTGCTGTTATAACACCTCTCTCTGAGGCAAGCTTAACTTTTGCAATTCCTTTTGGAATTTGTTGCCCAAAGATTTTTTTCCTTGTCTATTACTAACTTACTGCAGACACCCAAAAAAATGTTATATGCAACTTTAGAATTGCAAAGAAACCAAGTGTCTGGCCTCCTTTCTATAGAAGTTGCCTGACAAACAAGAAAATGCTGCTTGAATTTAAGTCAATAAGTTACAACTTGATTTTTCCCTTTACTTTCAGTTTGATATGTTATTTCCCCCACCCCCAGCACTGTATCTTGGCCTAAGTTACGGTGACAGTGGATTTCAAACAGTTCAACATCACACTCAAGAAATGAGTGAACTTTACATAAAGTGAGCAACTTGCATCTAGGTCCTCCAGCTGGGTGTAACATATCAGACTTACCAAATGTAAACAAGAGATTTGTGATGGAAATAGAGGATTGATGTAATAGGAAGCATTGCATTGCACTGCATTGCAATGCACTTAAAAAAGCAATGAACCATCTTCACATGCATGCTCTGGGGGAGGAGCTTTTGTGCTTCCTGTGTTAAAGAGAGGCTGGTATCTTGTTCTGCGATGAATCTGTTTCTTTTATATCTCTGCCCAGTATTTTCCGAGTGACTATGGAGATTTGCAAAAACATATCATAGACTTGGGTACCCAAATCCCATTGACTCTCTGGAGTCCTTTACTGTAGAAGATGTAATTTGGTTCTTAAAACTCTATTGAAATGACATACCTCTTTTTGTTTTGTTTTGTTTTGTTTTATTTTATTTTTATGCAGGATGGTACTAGCTCCTTCCTCACATTATTTTTTCACTTCTAATACTGCTTCTAAACACAGGTTGCGTGTGTAATGGAGTCTATAGAGAGACATCCAGTGTATTGTGAGTTTTAAGTTGGCTGGGAAGATGTGAATTTACTGAGGGAGGAGTAGGACCAAGAGGCAAACCCCCCTTCTTTCCACTTCTCTTTATTTAGAGAAGCTTGTGCTCTGCGTCTGCATGTATTTTATATCCATATTCAGCCCTACCCTGAACAACAGTTTAATCTAAAGTTGAGTAACTACATTAGCATGATACTGGCCAATTAATTGGGTCAGGCCATAGTAATACTATTGTTCAGCTTCTGCTCTGGAGGTAGTGGATGGCATACCAGCTCAGAGCACAAGCAAGGTAAACTTTTTACTGGGCTCTCCATCCGAGGAGAGGTGATCAAAGTCCCCACCTTGCGTGGCTGCTCTAGTTGTGTGACTATGCAAAGAAATCACTGTTGTATAGACCTGAGAGGTTTTGATTTGTATAAAAGTGGGATTTATTTTTCCCCTCTATTGCTTTGCATTTCTCTCAAGGTTTAATCTTGGTTCAGTGATTCCATGTAGTAGCTCGCAACTGGAATTTTTTAGGAAAATTCATTAATATACTAGTATTACACAGTATTTTCTCATGAAGTCACATAAATCACTGTTTGGTGAATTAAATATAAAGAACAGAGTTTCCTTCTTACTGCTACTACATTAATAATAACAGTATTAAAATCTGATCTTTGGCATTGATCTCCAAATCAACATCCATGCAATACTAGCCAGATGCTAAAAGAAATTCCAGATAGAGGAATCATACTAATTACACAATTTGTAGGAATCTTCCTTTTACTAATGTTATGCAGGTTTTTCCTGGGTTGTGGTAAAATAACTGTGTCATTCCAAAGAGCAAAAATCATCTGTCATTCAAAAGAAAGGAAAACCATTTTCAAACAGGCCATTCCTGCCTAAAAGGAGTGTTTCCATTACGTTAGAGGAAAGCAAAACATGGACATAGAGTTTCCACCATTTTCTTTCAGCATCATAAGGGAAGTAGGATAAAATAATTGGAGAGAAGCTGCTCTCCTCCAAATTTCCCCTTAAGAATATATGAGCTCATAATGGAAAACCAGACTGTCATCAAAGATATTTTCACAATCTCTATGTTTTAATATTTAAAAATTCCTCTGATGGATCATAGCAAACTATCCCATCATGGAAGTTCCACACAGATGCATCTGTGCTTCATAGCTGGCATCTAAGATTCTTGACTTAAAGCTTGGGTACTGAATTACTCCACTTGCCCTGTAGCAATAGCTGAGCTAAGGCAATTCTGTAGGCTTCATGCATGTATGTGCACACTCTAAAAAAGTTTATTTATATCAATCATTAAGTATTCATGTTTCAGAACTGAGCAGGTGTTTAAAGACTACCATTGGGTTGGGTGGATGTTTATGCTATGCATTAGTGACATTACAGTCAAAAAAGAAAAGCCATAATACATGGTTGATTAAGTAAGCAAACTGGCAAGCTAAGATGGGTTGAGAAGGAAGTAGGCAACATGTATGTGAAGTTACTTGTGCCCTTATTTATCTGCTCAGTGATTGAATGCAGCTTTCAAGTTTTCCTGGTCATTGCTAACTTGCTGTTGAACTTGTGTGTTATCACAGAAGTGAATTCTGGATATTGAAAATTGTCTTAAATAGGAAAAAAATGTTGCCTAGCCTAGATTCAGCCTGAGGTCTTTCTCATTTGTGAAAGGAGAGCTGCCCAAAGTGCTTCCCAGAGGCTGCATTTATAAGAGGCTAAGAATGCAAGGGGAAACGGGTGTCACTGCTCACCGGGGCTTCCTCCCTGCCCTTGTACAAGGTCTTCCCTGGGAGGAAAAGCAGATGAATGGGAACATGGTGCACAGCCCAGCCTCCTCCTGATGTGAGTTTCAAAGGTAGTCAGGGACCAGGATCAGGAGGAGACAGTATTTTCACCTGGAACAGTTCGAACACCTTTCACTTGCCTGTGCACAAGCTGCTTCTGTCACATATTTCTCAGCATGCCTTCTCAGACAGCCATCTTCTCGTTCTCATCAGTGAAACAACACTGGCAGAGAAACTGTCAGTGTCCGTGTGAGCAACCTTTGGCAAATAAGCCTGGATAACAGGCTGGATAATAGATGTTAATGTAGGAGTGGGAGTATAAACAGTGTACGTGAATGGAGGATCCAAAACTGCCAGAGAAGACATTCGTTCCAAATGATCATGTAGGAGAGGAAGACAAGCATCAGGCAGATGCAAAGACAGTTCATGTACTTGTAACCTACACGTCCTCTCAATATGTGTGTAAGACCATGTATATGTGTGGAAGGGGGAGAGAAGAGCTTTTTGGGATAAGTGAAGGGTGGAGACCTATAGGTATTAATTAACAGTT
>JANHGB010045460.1:0-27351 GCA_026283785.1 Coracopsis vasa | reverse complement strand
AGTTTCTAGTGCTCTGGCTTGTCTGTTATACTGTTGATATGGATCTGGACTGAATAGTTCACTGCTGCTGGTCAGCTCTCTGTCATGAATAAAGCAATAAGTCACTTTGATCCAGATTCAGTATACAGGATGTGAAGGGAGGAGTTTTTCTCTGTGGCAAAGCCACCATTTCAAGTCTGCTTCCAGGAGCTGCACTTGCAGCCTGCAGCCCTCTCGCTCTGCTCTTGCCAGCTCTGGCTGTGAGCTCCAGCAAGGCGAAATCTGGGCTGATGTTTGAGTAACAGGTTGGGTACGCTGGGCTTGGCAGGGAAGTTGTTAGGCCCATCTGAGATTACAGTGCTCTAGTTTTACGTTTAATCAGGTGGGAGTTAAAGTTCAGCAGCCAAAGGTGGATGTGATCCTACTCAGGCTGTGCTTGAAGAGGATGGCTGAGGAGAGAAAAGCATTCCACTGGCAATGTTGTATGTTTGTGTAAGGCTTTCAGCACAGTTAATGTGGAATCCTGAAACAACCCTCTTTCAAATTAGAGCATGCCACCCTGTCAGCTGTTTGCCTCCCAGATGTGTGACAATAAACAGGAACCCCATGCACTGGGAACTGCTGGGGTTCATAATAAGTTTATCTTGCTGCTAATTTGGGTTGCTTCTCCTTTTGTTTTATGTTCTTGCCGTATTTGGGAGCACCAAATAAGCAACATATGGCAGATGCTTGTGCTGGTTCTGCCGTGAGGAAGACTTCCAAAGACCATGGCCTACAGCAGAAGGGACAGGCACCCTTCTTTTTGTTGCAAGATTACTAGATTATAGCTTTGATCTCTGGGCTATGGGAATAATCCGGCCACTTAGAAAGCCCAAAGGGTAGAGTTGTGTTCCTTCATGAATTCCAAAAGTATGTCAGGCTGAATTTAAAGCCATTTTTTTGCTTTTATAAGCAACGTATTTCTTCTTGCTTATAACTTTTCAGTCATCTTAGGTTTGGAAAAGGGCTAGAACAACAACTTAGTTTTGGTTTGCCTTATAAAGTGAATGGTTTGCTGTTGTTTCACAAATAACAAAAAAAAATCAATAGAAACTTTTTCCTCATTTTCAAAGTGTGTGTTATGTGTGGGGCTTCTGTTATGTTTGAGGACAGGTCTCAATGGAACATCAGGTCATAAAGAAAAAACAATAGGTTATATTTTAAAACTGCGATATGAAATAATGTGACAACCTCAGATTTTGATCTGGGAGCCAGAACTAGTAGTTTAATTTTTGGTTAGCCCAAGTCTCAATTATTAGATTAAATGCAATTCTAAAACAGCAATTAAAAATGAACTTCCCCTTAGCTTCTGATTGCTGTTGTAGCTGGGATTTTATTTCATGTAATTATCTCTTTTGTGCTTATCAGGTAGAAATAGATTTATTTTATTTAACTTTCTCTTTCTGTCTTTACAATATATTTCCCATCAGATAGTTTTGGAAGTTTATTTAGTCTGTATTTACTCTTCCTCAAATGATGAACAAGGCTGTATGAGAGGGACAGAAAATCAGGCAGGAAAGGAAATGCCTCTGGCATGCCATAAAGGTCACTGTAACAATCTCATCATCTCATTTCCTCTTTAAAGTTTACCTGGGAGTCCCAACTCTTTTTTTTTTCTGCTTTAGCTCTGCCACTCTGTAAAAAAGGAACTGGAGCCACGTGTTGCAATTCTGTGGTATTGCGGTGAAACGGAGCATCCCTTTCCTTTCGGAGTTTAGAAGTATTTATAAGGGAGCCAGCACTTTGCTTCCTTCAGATCACAAAACCAACCTGTCTGGCAACTTCAGCTAACAGGCACAGCAGGAAAAGGTGAGAATTCCTTTCTTCTCTAACGCTGGGGCAACACAAGTCTGGGACCAACTGATTCAGGTGCAAATGATGAAAACTTAGAATTATTTCTTTTAAAATGTTTTTAAATAGTAGTTGTGACATTTTCCACAGGACAGTATTTATATGCTTTTGTGCCTGAAGTTAAGCACATAATGTGTATATATATACCTCATAGAATCGTTATCTAACAGAACAGCTGATGGTTTGAGGTAATAATCTTTTGTATCTTACCAGGATTCATTTTGCTGGGGTGTGTCCATTGACAAATATGTATTTATGGTCAGACCATTCTCTGGTTTAAAAAACATGCAGTGCCATTGACTTGGCCCTGCCTTGAGCTGGGACTGGGCCAGAGTGATGCCTGGAAGTCCCTTCTCACATAAATCATTTTGTGATCCTCTGTGATGGAATCTCTGCTGTTTTACAGCAGCTCCTGCTCCCAGCGCACAGGGAACCTACGATGCTGGCACACATTCCTCATCAATGAAGTGCTCAGGCAACTGCACTGATTAGTGATATTCAGAAACTGAGTTTATCTCTGGTTAATTTTGCAGTAAAAGTTTAAGGTTTTTCTTCGTCTATCTTCAAAATGGAATAATTTTCCATGAAAATTTTAATATTTTTTTTCATCCAAACCTGAATTATGAATCTTCTCCCTAAAACCAGGAGAAACTTTTCTGTTTTCAAGTTACAGTTTTTATGATAGGCTGATACAGAACAGAAGGCATGTTTTACACCCTTCTCCTCCAGATTTTAGTTGATATTTCAGGTATCAGCATGCTGATGGATGCCATGTTACAATGAAAGAAATTAGCATCTTTTAGAAAGTTGTAAAATGGGGTTTTCTTTCACAAATTACAGATAATCCTGCCTGCAGTGGAAAATCATCAGGAGCTAAGAATGTTTGCCTTTTAATGAAGCAATAAACTGCTGATAGGCTGCCTGATAGTATCTGGCTTTTCACTGAGAGTAGTGCCTCTCTCCAGGTATAGACGCAGTGTGAGCTAGATCCTCTCCTAGATCCTCTCTGCAGATACTTGTAGCTTCTGATCCCATTAATAGCTGTGTTGTGAGGGGTTCAAAATCAGATGACTTAGCACTGGTCCAGAGACAGCTGACTTCTGATCGCAATAATGACTGCTAATAATAGCAGGAGCTGCCAGTGAGTAACAGATTTGGAGCACATACAAATACAAACTCTTCCTCCATAAACCCAAATGAATATGTTTCATGGCATATGAGAAGAAATCAGGACTACTCCCCTTTCACTGAAAAAGACTAGTTTGGGAGAAAGAAAACCCCAAACCACTTAATTTTGTGTTTTTCATGTGCATTCTTTTTCTAAGTCATACTTCTGTTCATTTGGTTTAATTTCAAGTTGAAAAGGTCTGAAACTGTAACTTGGCAAAGGTTTTTATGCACCCAGTGGTTACTACAATATTTGGTAAATATGTTTTGTGTTTCATGAAGAGCTCTAGCTGTATTTTTCAGTCAGGACAAATATACATTTATATATTGTATATACAGCCACATACTTGTATATTCCCATGTGAGATATATATTTGTGTCTCAAATGAACACAGCTACAATGATATACATACCCAGCTATTTCTGCAAATATAGCTGTGGCACTGAATCCAGTAGGAATTTTGCCTGAAATTGCTTGTAAAATTAATTAAGCTACGCAGCCTCAGGTGGATATTATAACTGGCACCAGTTAGGCAAGTGTCAGTATTGATGCCAGCTCTACACTGCATTACTGACACTGCTGTCACTTGCTCTCACCGAGGTGGGGAAGAATACAGTCCAGCAAAACACTTCAGTGAGCCCTTCATTTTATTTGCAATCCTTTGTTTTAGAAGGTCTACTGACATGTACATAAACCAAGAAATATATTTATAAGCTTTGTATGACTGGAATTTAATGTCTATTGATCATTTAGTCAATGCCTTGTTCATACAAGTAACCTCAGTGATATCAGCAGGACTCTTCTTGACTAAGGAATATTTAACTGAAGGACCCGGGAATGCTTCTGAGCTCCTGACCACATAAGACCTATGCACACAACAATTTCCTCTAAGTTCTGTGGTTTCTTCTCTAAACTGGTTTGTGCTGTCAATAACCAGCTGATCAAAATCTCTGCTTGAGTTCAGTACAAACCTAATTTCCAGTTTTCATGTAGTCTTAGAGTTCTTAGTTTACTGGAACTGACTCTCTCTTGTTATTATCCTGCCCAGTGTTGAGCTTGGTTTCTGTACCCACTCAGTAATCCTCAATGAAGTTTAGTAATTTGTTTTTTGCCTGCAGATGCCTCACCTACTGTTTGCCGTACTTTCATTATTCTCCTTTGCTGCCCTTCTGGAAGCGCAGTGGAAACTGAGGGAAAATGGTAAGCAGTCTTCACTTACTGAGACCTACAGCTACTGTAGGACATAAGGGTATTTTAGATTTATGCTTGTGTTCACAAGTACAGCATTTGTGAGTTATAGTACCTTAGGCCAAGATTCTTCCTGTTTGTTTGTGAATGACTAGCCACCTCACTGATATTAAAGTCCTAAATTCTTGTTCAACGGCCATTTGAATTTTTGTATTAGAAACTGTCTTATTTCCCACTCTCTTGTTTCAAAAGTTTCAGTCATGAGGTCTGGAAGCAGAAACAGCATCTTGTGACTTAGGTAGCAGCCCACAGATAAGCAAGTGCAGACATAATTGTCTAAAAGAATATTTCATAGTAAAACCTAAAACCTAGAAGTGGCTTATCCAACTTTTCTGGTAAATAACTTAAATGTAAATACATTTGTAAAAATACAGAGTCAGTAATAAGCAAATCTTCTGGATAACTTACCAGAAAATTGGGCTAAATTCAGCTAATCGAATTTGCTGTTCTTATTCAGCCACTGTAGCTCCATAATCCAGGCTGTCTTCAATGCAATTATCCAAAAAGGACCCTAATCAACATGATGAAAGCATTCTCAGCCTGATTGTGTTTTAATTTGCAAAAACTAATTAAATTGCTTTTCCCTGTATCTTGGCATTTAAAAAATATTTATCCTGTGGGTTCCCTGGACAATGCCATGATGCTGAAAACTGCGTTTGTCAGTATTGAGAATAATCTGGGCTTGAAGTCTATAAGACTTAACTTGCCTGTGCTTCAAAGGTCCATAAGCAGTTTGGTAAGCTTCCAAGCTACCTGGAGTTGGATGTTTTCTGTCATTTTAGATTCAGTGTTTGACACGTATTTCTTGGTGTTCTTAGCTATAAAGTATTAAAGCTCTCATTCTGGTAATGAGATGCTCTGATGATGATCTTAGAACTCTGATTTGCTGAGCTGAGCCTTGCTGTGGTCTTGACAGACTAACAAACAAATTTTTGCTGCTTCTTGCATGTAGAAGAGTCTCTGAGGTGATTGAGCATGGTTGGGAAGCCTGTCACAGCAGTAGTATATCTGAGCAATGACAGTTGCATTTGAGAACTGATGCCACACAAGAATGTAGGTGAAGTTCTCTAGCAAAGAGACAAGAGAAGATAATGTTTCTTTAATGGGATTGTTATTTTGTTATGTGGTATGTCTTCTGATTTGGAAAGGCCAACAGGGCTCTTCAGAATTACCAGATGGCATTTAGAAGACCTCTATTGTAGTCCGTTCGGCTCTGCTGTAGCTCAGCTCAGTGACACCCCATCTCTTAGTAATTGCTCCGCTGGGAGCAGGGTGATAGGAGTACAGATTGTGCCCTGCATAAAATGGAAAGCAGCAACAGCTATGGGCAAATACAAACCACTTACCCAGAGCTTCCATCTATCTCATTTCTAACTCACAGACTTTGATGCTGAAGAAGGCAAAGAATCATAGCTCAGCTTTAAAACCACAAAGTGATTTTACATGCCATTCTGTAATGAAAGGCCACAGGCCATGTGCCCGATGAATACCTGGGCTCAGTGTGTCCTGGCATCCTCACCTTTAAAATAAAGGTACCTGCCTATGGTTATGAACTGCTGTAAGGTTCTCTGAGAACATAGGAAAAAAAATCAAATCACTTCTTCCATTAAAATGTCACCCCTATTGCTCAGCAGGTTCTAGAGACACAGTAAATTTTTTAAGTCAAACCTCTTCTTGTAGTTAAGATTTCCAGGTGATGGTGAGGCCTCAGGCAAGAAAGCTAGAGATTCGTTAGTGGTTTTCCTGGGAAGTAGAGCTGAAAAAAGAGCTCAGCTCAATCTTTATATTGTTAGGTATGAGTAGCTGCTAACATGTCTTTCTCTGCAATGTCCAGTGTACGTCATAGAATCAGAGTGGAATAATGAGACACCAGCTAAAAGAGTGGAGCTCACCTGTAACACATCTGATGAGACACTGCCAGTGTACTGGGAAAAGGACACCGAGATGAAAGGAACTGGAAAGACTCTGATTGCTGAAGTGAAAGAGTTCCCAGATGCTGGCAACTATACCTGTCTGACAGCTGATACCCATGAAATCGTCAGCTATGATTTCTTCCTCTTAACTAAAATAGACTCCAATGGGCAAATGATAAGGTCAATTCTGAAAAGCTTTGACGGTACGGTCATCATATGCTGTGATGTATCTTGTTCAGCTTTTTGCCTTGGAGATTTGTGAGGTCCAGAGGGAGCCCTCTGGAGAAGTGTGTCAGAAATATCTACTTTAAAATGGGTCCTCTTCAAATGTTTTACTTACAGTGAAGGGCAAAGCATTACTTCTGTGGGTTTGTGCATGGAGCAGCTGATGAGCAGCATAGGAATCTGTTGCCATGGGATTAATTTAGACTCTCTAGACCTATAAGATGGAGTGATAGTAGGAATGATTAGTATCAGGATAACATCAATACCATGCCACTACTTTTCTGATGGGGAATCAAGTGACTCGCTTTGCCTTCATCTCACAGACCCAGCACTCAGGAGAGAGTTTGCAAAACCAGGGCTACATGATTTGACATGACCAAGGACTGACCTAGATTTTAAGTGCTGTTGTTTGGGCTTCTCCATCCACAATTAACCCACTGGACAAGCCTGTGATGTTTTGCATTTTCTGCATGAACCTCACTCATCTATGTCTCATGTTGCAGTTCCTCACTCTTGTGCCAAGAACTTAGGAATTTCCAAGGCTTTTTCCCTGACTCCTGGACCCAGATGTCAGATGCAGTAGGCTCATCTGCCAGTCAGCTACATCCAGGGTGCAATATAGAGAGTCTGCAGTGCTGGGCAGCAGAAACAAAACACATGCCTGTACTAAGGCCTCATTCACTTCTCACACTGGAAACATTCCCCACAAAGTGCCCCAGTGTGTGAAGATGAGAGATGATCTACTGCAAGCACTCTCATGCATGGGGAAACAAACACAGAGCTTTGCCAACTGAATAGCTGCAATGTTTCCTTGTGAAAGGAACAATGGCTTTGTCTATATAAATCTCTTACTGAGAGCTGTCTGCAACAGCTGGGGTGTGCTGTAGCTCCTCTCAATAGCCATTGTAGATGTGGTTAATGTGGGCTCATGTAAACCAACCTCCCACCACTCGCTAACTGTGGTTATATGGCTTATATGGCCTTTTAACTACAGGTGGCTACCCAAGGGCAGTATGAGACTCTGTCTGCTGATGTACCCACCAGCTAGCAAAGTAGATGAGAGCCTACTGAATCACTGTTTTCTCTCTGCTTTGACCTCTTTGGCAAAAAGACTAAATACATCGTGTTTTCTGTCTTTTTCCATCTAGAGCCAAACAAGACATTTTTAAAATGTGAGGCAAAGAACTACTCTGGAAATTTCATATGTTCATGGATGACAGAAAATGAGAGTCCAAATGTGAAGTTCACAATCAGAAGTCTAAAAGGGTAAAAGCTTGTACTTTCCTTAACAACCTCATAGTAAGGCTGGAACACCCTTTGTGTTACTCTCAGTAGGAGATCCTGGATTTTAGGCTGTTGAGGACATGTAGAAGGCGAGGAATCCCTCTTCCAGAGTCTGAACATGTGCAAAATGTTTCAAGCCATCACTGGGACTGACTTTAATAAGGGCATGCAAGTTGCTCAGAAATTAATAAAGGCTTAAAAATGGACCCACCCCCACTGGACTGTTACAGCTGCTACAGTACAGCCACAGAGTACTTAAGCAATAACAAACCAGTTCATGCTGGGGAGAGAGAGGAAGTTGAGCCAAAAGCAGAAACAATTATAGTACCGAGTCCCTTTGCAGCAGATGCTGTGGAATGAGGGGAGTGGGAGGCTGCACCCACTGCAGAAGCCACATGCCACTGACGAGTCTCTGTTGAGGAATGCTGCAGAAACCTGCAGGGGAAATATGTGAGGGGAACCTTATGGGGATTTCCTGCCTCCCACTACTCTTGGGGGTTTCTCCAAAACATGGAGGGCTTAAGCAAATGTCACTTCAATTTGTTAAAGAACAAACTACTGCAAAGTGTTTTATTTTGCTGAATGCAAAATTAGAACTGGATTCAGGTAGTGCTTTATAGGTGGCTTTTGTTATTTATTTCCCAAAGGATACATTTTAACCTTCCCTTATTTCTTCCAGCAGGGCTTTGGGAAGGGCTAAGGAACAAAGTAAGATACTAGAGCTTGTCATGGGACAGTGGTAGTAAGCAATGAGATATCCTGGTTTAGGTTTAAACCCTAATTCCTTCTGCTAAAGCAGGGGGGCTTTTGTGATTTACATTAATATGTAATACAGCACTGAAAATGTGAGAGCTAAGAACTCCCACTGTCCCACAGCTGTTGAAGCACAGCCATGAAATGATCCAGGCAACATCAGAACATTACCTTACCAACTACATGGTGTTCTAGTGGCAACGAATTCTCAGAACAAACCAGCATTTCCAGTACTTTTCTCTGTTCTGTATTCAGCTCTCAAGGAGATGTAATCTGCAGCAGCCCCGTAGCTCACACTGATACCTCAGTGACTGAATACACAGCCCAGTGCCAGAAAGAAAGCTACTGTCCCTTTGCTGAAGAGCACGAGCCAATTGAGATGTTCCTGGAGGTCATTGACGAGGTGGAATATGAGAACTACACTAGCAGCTTCTTCATCAGAGATATCAGTGAGTAGATCAGGAATCATGATTAAGTCTTAGCTTTATTCTTGCCAATAGTGGAACTAACAATGGGAGCTGATCAAACCAAGCTTGGGAATCCCTGCCCCGTCCTACTGTAAATCTGTATCAAGTCCCTAGTTACAGGAACAGGGGAAAACAAATCATAGCAGCAGTCTGGAAGAGGATGAGGAAGTGAAGAAGCAACATTTTCCTAGCTTGTGACCTCAAACCCTCAAACCCTGCATTTCCCAGATGTTTCAGTAGCCTTCTTTATTAGATGGAGATGTTTTGTAAGGGGTATGTGAGAGAAGTCAGAGAATAACCAATAACCCAGCAGCCTCTTCTCTGAGAACTGCAGATTTACTCAGATAATAGTTAATGCTCTCCACCTGATCCATTGTTACAGATGGGCCACCAGGGCAGGGTAATAGAAACTGACAGGAAAGAAGAGGACCAGTTGTGTCCATGATACCGCAGGGCACAGGAAAAGGAAGCAGCATCCTACAGAAACAGATGCTTTGCTAAATGTCCTAACAGTCAGCAGGGCCTGAAGACATTCCTCTGTGTTCAGCAGAACCTTCTGCAACCCTCTGGGCAAAGAAAAAGAAGGATCTTAACCTAGAGAGACTGTGGGAGTAGGCTTAATTTTTCATAAGAAGCATACAAGGCAGTTTGTATCCCCCATGTCTACCCCTCTTTTAATCTCATGGGGGCCCTCAAAGATGACTCCTATAAAACTACCAACAGTAGTATACCAACATCTAATATTATGCTGCTAATGTGAGCTCCGTATTTTCTCTTGCAGTAAAACCTGACCCACCCCAGTGTCAGTATGTGGCCACAAATGGAACAGTGACCTGGACATATCCCAGAACATGGAGCACACCCAAGTCCTACTTCCCTTTGACTTTCAGGGTCAAAGTTGAAAGTACAAAGAAACACAAGAGCCAGGTAGAGATAAAACATTTGAAACACAATTTTCTTGCTTGAACAGACAATGTAAATAATATAAACTTAGTACGCAAGAATTATGGACTAAAATTAAAAACATAATAATAATAAAAAAGGGTGCTGAGACCCAAATGCGGCAGGGTACTGTCTTGGCACAAAGAAACCTCTTCCTAGTTCTGTGAGCTGTAAGATCCAAACAACACACTCTGGGGTGGATGCAGTGCTGATGTCACTTGGGAGATAAAATCGTGCCCAGCATTGCATAGCTGTGCTAGTGTGAGAAAAGCGTTTACTAATTCATTAGTAGGCTGTGTGGGTCCTAATGTGGGAAAATCCCCATTTCCAAACCAAGAAGTTTAGGATCTGTTGCACTGGTTTCCTTGTGTGCTGTTTCTGCCTGGGTAGCTCAGACTTTCTTTGCAGGTGACTTGGCAAATAAGGAATCAGTGACTCATTTGGTAGCATTTCTGTGGGGATTGGTGAAGACTAAAGTCTTGGGCACTAACTTTCCAGTTATTAGTTAATTGTTAACTAATCATTGCTACTCTGTATTAGTCTGAAATCACAAAATGGTTTTGCTTCATTTGCTAATGCTCATGGATACACATTGAAGGGTACATGACAGCAGTATGGCAATTTGCTTAGGTTGACAAATCAAAAGCAGAACTGGAAAGAAACACACAAATCAGTGGACCACAGCACAGGTCCTTAACTGCAGTGTTGCTCTTCCTTGGTCCAGCAGTCAGAAAAGTAAACCAATGCAATTAGCATTCCAGTTTGTAAACCAGACACTAGAGGATGTTTTTTTCTATGTGAAAAAAAAACCCAACCCAGCAAGCCTGTACCGGCAGGTGGGGCCATTCCCCTTAGCGCTGACTCCTTGATTTTAGTGGCGCTAGTAGAGTCCCTTGCTCCTGAGGTAGAGAAGCACGGAGTGCTTCTTGTAACAGCCACAAGCCCTCAGTGGAAATTTCAGCGATACTGAAAAGCAGCAACTTCTGTCTTTTAGGGTTCCCACTCTGGAAGAAGAAGAAAAAAGAGAAAACCCCAGATAAACAAGTTAACCCTTTGTTTTAATGACTGAGTTTGGGCGTTGGATTGCTTTACAACACTAACTCCAGTAGAAAGTGGGCTTTTAGTTTGTTTTTACTGATGCTTAAGTTTTCACAAGTCCTCATGACTTTGGTATCTGTGGGTGAAGACTGGTGCCTTGGAAACAACAGACTGCCAGTGGAGTTTTTATGTTTGTGTGCTTGTTGCAGTCTGTTTGGCACTTTATTGTATGTTCTGCTTGATCTTTACAATCTGCTGATGGAGCTGTGCCCTGTTCAGGTGTATGGCACTGATGAGCAGTCCATTCAGATTCCAGCAGCTGGGCCAAAGAGGAAGATCTCTGTGCAAGCCAGGGATCGCTATTACAATTCATCCTGGAGTGAGTGGTCTTCACTTTGCAGGTAAGACTTAGAGAACCTTCTGCTGGATTCTGCAGGGGTGATTCCTTACCTAGGAGAGTAAGGTGCCCATGAACTACTTCTGCTTCTTAAATATTCATTTGTTTCACAATTCCTCGTAGTCCTCACAGACATTTTTGTCTCCTAAATGTTTGGTTATTTAATCCATTTAAATCAGAGAGGAAACAATGGATGTAGGTTCATGGACAAAGGTAGGATTCTACCTCATTAAGCGCTTACAAATATTGCCTAAGAAATAGATGAGCGTTTGGTTGTTGCCAATGTTGAATCAATGTTGAGCATCCAAATGCAGCAGAAAACCCATATACAGCTGAGTTCTACCAGTAAAATAAGAAGAGTAAGAGAGAGCTCAGAGATATTTGCTATTAGAAAGAAAAGCTGAAAGCAGCTTCTGCTAGTCCTAGAAATGGCTGTTTCCTTATTCTGTGAATTGATCAGTGTTCTCTGACAGCTCTAAATTACTCCCAGCCCAGCTTTCCAAGTCAAAACATATTTTTAAATATGGAAATATCCTCCTTCAGATCCAACACCCAAAAGAATTATGCAGATTTTCTTCTTCTTCCTCTCTTATGTAATTTTGGAGTGTTTTTTTCACTTAGATGTAGATGCAAATCTCTCTGACCTCCAAGTATCCTGAGTCACACTCTTGAAAAGTTGTAAACTTGTAGCCCTATTGAAACATTTGAAATGAGATCACACTTCTGTCATGTTCACACGGGAACTTCTGAGCCTTGCATTGCGTGGTCTGGAGTCCTTTAGAGCAAGTGAGGAGTGGCATTTCACTGGATGGCTCAGACCAGCGAAGCCTTACTGAGAAATGGACTAAAAATCTAGATCTGAGGGAAATGAAGACAGTTCTTAGTCCTGATGTAAATTTCCTTTCTCTTATTTTACAGATAACCAGTAAGAGATGCTAGGAGAATGACACAGTGCTCCTAAAGAAAGCAAAGAATGAACTAGCACAAGAACATAATTAGAAGAAAATCTGCATTGATATTGTTAAGAAGCCATACTTACTTTTTTTGTAATAGATTGATGTGGTCCTGATTTTGGCAGCTCTTTTAAATTCCTTAGATTTTAGTAATACCTTTAGCATACATCATGTTATATTAACATGCATAGTATTTTGATGCATTGCTGTTAGCCATTATTATAGGTTCTGCATATTCTTGTATTGCTTCCATTTATTTATTTATTTATTTATTGTTATTTATTTACTTGACATGACTTGCAATGCCAGACGATGGCAGTTGCTATTTAAACTGTTTCATGTGTTAATTTATTTGGGAAGGTAATGTGCTGAAAGAACTGTTTTAGTATTCCATTATTTAACTGTTTAATTATTTGATAGCCTATTTATTTTAATTTACTATTATTTATTATGTTGAAATGTATTGGCACAGAAAGCCTTGGCTGCATGCGGTAGCCACGTATCATGTTTCTGGGCCATCGTTGTTGGCCAGTGTGTTGACAGATGTTTTAGTAACAGAAGGAATTGCAAGTTCCGAGTCCCAGCAATGTTTGCTGCTGGAGTTTTTCCACTGCCTGTGCTTAAATCATGTTGATGCCCAGATATGAGCACTGCAAATGGTTGTTGCCTGAGAGGTCAATCACTCTTAAAGGCTTATGCCTGTAACTGAGCCCAAACTGCAATGGCGGCAATGGGAGCACTGGCATGGAGGCAGCTTTGAGGTGCTGTGGTTGGAAAAGTCCTGTTGCTGTTGCCACCTCTGGTGAACATGGAAGAAAAAGGGAGCCAGCAGCTGAATATAACACCTCCTTAACAAAACTCCTTTCCTTCATGCCTGTGATCATTAGAGGCCCTTTATTCAGTGACTCAACTGTACCCAGTGCATCTCTTGCAGTGGTGTTTTCTGACAATAACATTAAATCAGATCTGCTGTGCCACAGGCAAAACCACAGGGCACAAGTAGTCATGAATCTACAACTGAAACCAAGGCAGCTTAAGTGATTTAAGAATAACTGCAGTTTATCTGGTATTTCAGATAACAGTTAGTAACTGGTTTTATCTGTGGATGTTAAACATCTAGCTAGAGTTTTAGAATACAGATTTTTATAGTTCATTTTGAAAGTATTGCCCTATTTCTGCAACATATGCTAGGTGCCTTCACAGAGCCTGAGGGAAAAAATCAAGTCCTGGTTCTGTACTGCTTACAGTGTAAGTGCCCAAGTCTGGAAAGAAGTAGAAGCAAGTGCTGAAGCCCGTACATTTTTGCCAAACCACCTAAGTCCTGACTTCCAGGAGAGCGAAATACATTAAAATATCTTTGAAGATTTAGGCCTTAGTCCCTGACAGAGAATCACTGAAATTAAAGACAGGCTTCCATTGTGACCGTGCTTCCTTTTTTCCAGTCTTAGCAATTTTAGGTGGTAATTTAAGATATTTAAACACTGAAATGTGGGATGTATCTGATATTTCAGAAAACTGTTGATAATCTAGCTACAAGTGCTGTTAGTATTTATTAAGGTACACATCTTATTTTTGCTATAAATGCAATTTACTGTGCTTTTTTTACAAAGAAACTAATAATAAATACATCTGAAAACAAGAAAACTTGGTTTACTTATGATATGTGAGAATGGTTCATATCACTCTTCACCTTCCTACCAGAATATTATACACTACTTTTGAGGCAATGTCTGTAGGGAGAAGTAATGTTACTGATTAATGCCACCAAGTTCATGGCTTGTAAAACTGTGCAGCAGAACACAGAAGAGTCATGCCCGTTAGACGTAGTCTCTTCTAAACTCTCTTCTGCAGGCCAAGAAAGGGTTGTTTCTTTTGCAGCCTAAGAACACGCTGAAGTTCACTGGCCTCTGTGGTCAGGAGGTTTGCAACTGAAACTAGGCTGACATGTATCTTGAGGTCTTTGAGGTTTCTCTCTAATACTGTTGGTACAGTGTTCAGAATTAGTAGGACCTTCCTGTTCTTTGAATATCTGGGCTGAAACCCCTGCACTATTGAAACCAATCATTGAAACCTCTCATCACCTTTGATTCAGCCATTTTCACTCCCAGAAATACTCAGGCTGAATTTACAAGTATCCTGATAAAGACTATATGAAACCATTACCTTTGGAGGAAAATGCCTTTCTGTGCCTTGATCCCATAATGTGAGTTAAACCTCCCTGCAGGAAGCTTTAGTGAGGAAAGTCATTGTTTAAGATTCTTCAGAAAAATAGCAAAGCGCAGCTTGAAGTTGGCTTCAATCCTTGATTATCCATATCCTGGGCCTTATACGGATCCAAGTGCCCCTGAATATCTGTTCTAGAAATTGTCAGTCTCCCATCTCTGAGGAACTCTCTAGATTCTATAAAAAGGTGTCATTATCACAGCACAAATATTCACTATGGTGCTTCCATACACTAGAGATCATTTCTGTACATATTCCATCTAGTCAAGAAAATAATAGCTGATGTGTCTATTAATCCTTGTACTTCTCGATCTTAATTCCTGTCCTGGTTGCACTGCAAACAATCTGAAAACCTTCTCCTAAATGTCACAATGGGCAGACTCAATCAGGCTGCACAATGTACAAAATTGCCTCCAATACCCTTATACTGCAAAATCAAAGTTTCTTTGACATAAAATTATAGAATGATGTTTATTCCTGAGGCACCTATAGTTATTAATCATATAGACACAAAATAGGTCTTCTGCTGGACCCCTGTCTTAGTGATCCGGCATCTCCTGGGAAGTGGCAGCTCCTCCAGCTTTCTATTCATACTCTTCATTCATCATGTGGGTTTAGGTTTTGCCGACCACACCTCCCTAAATCTGCACTGCACTGAGACTGACTAATTCCCTCCAGGGCTTTTTGTGGGTGCTCCTCATCTTAAAGAAGGCTTTACAAATAGTTGCTGTACTTAATGAGGCACTAATAGGTTGCAGTAGGAGCTTGCTATCCTCTAAGTGTTTCACCCATTACATCTGGGTAAGCAGAGACTGCTAAGAGCAAAAGGGGAGGGGGGAGGGAGGCTTATGTCTAATTAGGAGTTCTGTGAAGGAACACAGATTTCAGGTCCAAATTCTTCACATCCACCCCTCCTTTCATGTTGACCTTCATCTTATGCCTCTTCTACTTAAGTCGTAGCTTCTCTTTTTTGTCAGAGATTTTATAAAAATAGAGGTAAGGTTTTTAATACAGGCAAGACCAATGTGTGTCCTCTAACCTTGTTCTGAGACATGAAAAAACTTAAAAGAAAGCTTTCCTCAAATATGTCAGTTTGACTGACTTCAGTGTGACAGAACTTTGAAGTGCTAAGCACCTGGAAGTTACATCTTAAAGTACAAAATAGAGTGCGATTCAAAATCAGTCCTATTCAGAGCTCTCTGTCCAATTCATTCAGAACTAAGTGCTAAGCTGCTAATGCCTGTTTTGCATATATCTGTGAAGAATCAAGTCATTCAGAACATCAGTGGTATAACATTAAGTAACTCAAGGGATTCACAAGGTAGTTGCACAATAGTAGGTATCACAGCCTTGTAAATCACCTTAAAGAGATCAGAAGATACAAAGAAGAAGAATAAAGATCAGCTCCAGCCTTTGCAGGGAGTCTGGTGTTGGGTATTTTTACTTTCTTGAATAACACCTGAAAGCTTCAGTGGGGACCTGTCCCAGCTTGACAGCTGCAATTTTAACTAAACACTTCTTTGATCTCTCTTAAGGTGTGCAAAATGGGAAACTCACCTTCCTTCAGGCAGATACTCAAATGTTTTGGCATGGTTTGATGCCTTAAGAAATACATCATTTGGTTCGCAAATCTTCCATTGCGCAAGACTTTAAAAGTCTGATACATTAATTGCACATGGGTGGACAACCCTTACCACCCACCCACAACAAAATTGATGGAGCTTCTGTACTGGGTTGCGTATAAACATGCACTGGAATCACTAACAGGTCTCAGTTCCCACTCATGACTGTACCAACATCTACCTTGGCTTGTGCATTCTTCTCAGGCATGCATGAGGTGTGAGAATATGTTTTTTAGCTGTTCCATGTGCCATTTTTTTCAGCACTGTTGATGTCCTCAATATGAGGCACTCCACATGAATGGGAACAAGCTGCTGCCACCAGCGCTTTCTGGAATGCAGCAAGATAACATCCTCCCATGCAGAATAAAGCAGGCACTTAGCTAATGACATGCTACAGCAGCATTCTTGGCATCACATTTGTGCACCATTCAGGGCTCCAAAAATAAAAGCAATGCATCAATAATTGTGACAAATGTTCTCACTCAGAAAAATATGTACTAATATTTCATCAAATGTAACAGGCCCATTAAAGTGAATAATCATGTGTTCACCAAGCAACTGCTTTTTCTTCTTCTAAATAACAACTCAGAGAGATAAGAAGTTGGGAAAAAAGATACAATAAGGAAAGTAGAAAATTACCAGAGGCCCACAATTAACATACATGTATTCGAACAGTACATCCCAGCCAATGGAAACCAGTAGAAGTTTGCTGATGGGGCCAAGATTTCATTCCCAATTTTTCAATCCAGAGTATTTACCACAAATTTCAGAATTGTTTTTAGGTAAAGAGGCCTTATTTGTCCAGCTCTGGGAAGCAGCTATTACCAAACAGATCTGAACACTTGTTTCCCAACAACTGTTTTTCTGAGGAGCTAAAATCAAATCAATGTGCTACTCTATTGTCAGTGTCTGCTTTGTCAAACCTAGAAATGTGAACTCATAAGGACAAATACAATATGCCACAAAGTCCCAAAGCAGCTGACTGCCAGCAACAGTTGACATTCAGCTATGAGAATCACAGGATCAGTTCAGGTGGGAATGGACCACTGGGGGACTCTTGGTTCCCCACATCCTTGCCCCACCACCAGACCATGGTAAGAACAGATCCGTTTTTCAGTCTCTCCAGTGATGTCTCTGGGCGATCTGTTCCAATGCTTGACTGCTCTCATTGTGAAATTTGTTTTCCTCACCTCTAATTGGAATTTCTCTTGCTGCAATTTGCTCTATTCCCCTGCTTCCTTTCACTGTGAACCTCCAAGAAGAGTCTGGCTCTTGCGTGCTCTGTATATCCCTATAACGTAGCTGAAGAAAACAGCGGGACTTTGCCTTCCTTCTTTAAACTGAACCAACCACTTTTCTCAGTCTTTCCTAGTACGCTTCATCCCTCTAAACATCTTTGTGGTACTTCGCTGTATTTGATACAGTATTTCAGTATCTTTCTTGTGCTGTGGAGCCCGGAACTGTACACAGAACTCCAGATGCATCCTCAGAAGTGTTGAACAGGGGGAAACAATGAATTTTTTTCACTTCATAATTACATTCTTACTAATACAGCCTACTATGGAGAGCTGGAAATGTTCACTGTAGGGGCAAACCATTTGCTTGTGTTCAGCTTGCCCATCAAAAGAATTGCTCTATTCTCCTCTGAGCTGAGCTGAATGTTCTCAAAGACAGCACTCTGATCTAGGTAAACCCTTGGCCTACCTGAGGATGACAGGATGACAGCTGGTTGTCAGACCAGCTCTGTATGAAGACTACCAGGGCAAACAACAAGCCTCTGCAAGTTTGGACAGAAAGACGCCTCAAATGAAGCTTTTCAGTCAAATGGTGACTATTATGGCTAATGTGAATTCTGCCTGGTTTTAAAGCTAGGCATATAGATACAGAGATACTTTGGTATCCTTTCAAATGGGAGGTGCAATAAATGTTTTGTGGCACTACTTTTCATTGAGATTTTGCATGAGTATTACCCCACTGCAGAAAGTGGAACAGACTCTTGTTTTCTGTGTATGGCATTTTAATTCTTGAAGCTTCAAGATAGCTGTTATGTTTCCAAACACTAAAATCTCCAGAACTTCAGCTGACCCCCTGCTGTGCCGTGCTTATATTTAGTGTCTATTTGCACACCCTACAGTATGTCACATATTGTCACAATATGTCACAGCTTCTCGTCAGAACTGTATCTCTCCTATCTGAGTTGTCTGGGCAAGCCCTACTAAGCTTAAGGTCCCCTGCTCAGAAAATGAATCTTAATTTGATTCAAAAGCCTTAATCAAACCACTTAAACATTACCAGAAATAAAACATTCACACCATGGCTTTTCTGTTACGGGTCATAGAATAAGCATAAGGAATCCTGTAATTTTCAAATACTGAGAAAAATCTGATCCAAAATCTACATCCCTCATTAGCTCCCTCTCACTTCCAAAAGTCCTCTCTTCCTTTCCACACTAATCCTCAGAAAATCTTCCTGCATCAACTCAGAAGGCTGCAAACAGATGTCTATATTCTTCTGTTAGAAGGATGAGATGGATATTGAGGTTGCATCAGACAGTACACTTTGTAGCACCATATTAGGCAAGAGAGTGTAACCAAAGTGGCAGATTTCCTCATACCAGTGTCAAGGAACTTGCATGTTCTGTCAAGCTGCAGTTTTATAGTTTGAAGGTATTCTCAAGAGACTTGTTTGCTCAAAACTCTTCAGAAGAGGAGGACCTTCTGGGTGGTTTGGGGTTTTGATCTTGTTGCCTAATGTTGGTAATTGTCCATCAACCAGCAGACATGTCCTGAATATTCTCCAGGAGTTTATACGTGCTCTGAGGGAAGCTCTTCAGGAAAGATTTGGGCTTTCCAGAACAAAAATTTCACAAAGCAGCAGAATCCAGACCAACCCCAATTTAAATTACAGCCTGTCTTCTGCCATCTCCACTTCACAGGAATATGCACAGAAGTCCAGGTTAAGAATAAAGAACAACTTAAAATGAAATCTCTGAAGTAAGGGCATTTAAAAAAAAAAATCTACAGGCCTCCACCTCAGACCAGATCTTTGCCTATCCTGGAACTGGAATTTGATGGCATCTGGTTTGGGTTTTTTTTTTTGTCCCATTAAGTGATGAGAAATTAACCATTTATTCATCATTTACATTCTTTAGAAACAAGATTATCTATATCCCTCTTTGAATGAATTAGTGGGACCCAAGGTCTACTTGACCTATTACAACCTTCTCTGTAAGCACTCTCAGTCCCTCTGTCTAAGTGAAATTAACATGTATGACCCTAACTCCTGCATGGGGAAGAAGCCTCAGGCTATCTTATGATATAGAGAAGATGATGACTGAAATACTGTGAATTGTAATGATGTGCAGGGATCTTTCATATTGAAACAACTTGCAAATCTACATTGCAAATTGCTAAAGAGAAGGAAATTCTGGAAGGTTCAAACCAACCTATAGGCTCAAAACTCCACATAATTTTGAAATTTATGAAAATTAAGACTCAGAGCTGAGTCTCCCGTTGTGACTGTGCCCCTTGTATGTATTATAAAAGGGAGAAAATTATGCCTATTGATTAAGTCTCTAACACACTGGTATGCTGGATTTGTTTAAAGGATCCCACATGATATGACACCTATTGTGCTGGAAATAGCAGCAAAGGAGAAGATGGGCAGGCAGAGAAATCTTCTCCTTATCTCCATGACAGCAAAGTAGGCAGCAACTCAGCAAGATGCACAACGGCTGTGAACTCCTCACTTCACTAGGCAGCGCAATGCAGTGCCTTTGCTCCTTCTGTCACAAAGCTTTGTTTCTGATCTCTGAACCGGTGGAACGTTAAAGGTAGAAGAACGCTGAAAGACTGGGGGATCTTTTGAGCTGTGTGTGAAGGTGAGTATTCACATGAAACACAGACTTTTCCAAGCAGCAACTACTACCACAGAGCAGTCTGAAAGGGCTCAGTGTATGGCCATAGTAGCCAGCATCACCTCTATCCACAGCTAGTGACAAGGCTCTTCAAAGTTTCAAGAGATTAGGAATGACACTTTTCAGCTCTACTGGCATGAATCTTTTGGAACACACCCAGTACGAATAATTTTTCCCCTGGGAACTATGTTCAACTCGAAGGGTCAATATGGCAATAACAGCAATAAGTAACCACCTTACTGAGTCACTCCCTGAACTCGCTAATGGAGATGGAACAGTTAATTAGGCAAGGAGCTTAACCAAAGTAAAGTACAATACATCTCCTGTATCAACACAATCCATGCTATGACACTCATCTTTGCCCTGTACTTATGACCTTCATGTTGTACAGAAGACATTCTTATTGACACTACCCATGGGCAACACCTTCTTCTAATTACCTTCTCTACAAGGCGGATTTCATCATCAGGGTTCCTGCTCTGTGCGTGCGTGTATATATATATCTGCTCTCACAGATATACACATCTCAGATAATCTTACTGGAATACCAAGAGCACAGGCTAGTTGTGAAACAAGTCAAGAACCCATGAGTACCATGAAGATAACAGGTGCCTTTGTGCTTCTCATGCTGGCGGTTCTTTGCTTAGCAAGTGAGTAACCATTTTATTTTCTGATATACTGTATTTCTCCTGTTCAAACACTGCAAGCTTCTCAGCCTACTGGGATAGAAAACAGTGGTTGGGTAGCAGAAAGCAAGTAAAATTTTATGCTTGTGCACTATTTAGCAAGCAATAGTGCACCAGCTTTACAAATTCCAACTTAAGCAGATGAAACCTATTCCTTTGATGATGGTGTGAGGCAGAGCTGCATTCTACATTGTAAGTAAAAAGTGAACTGTAAAGCCTCAGAACTAAAGCAGGTTTTTTACCTACTTATTTTTTTCTTCAATCTGAGCAGGGAGCTTGGAGCTGATGTGGTGCCTCTCCTACCACACTGACCAAGCAGAAGACAGTTGATTATACATGGGCCATATTATATGGCTGTGAATAACCTCTTCATGATATTAATTTGCTAGGCTGGAGAAGGCTTTGAGGCGCAGGTTGCTCTGTGGTAAAACAGGGAGCTGGGAGCAAGTTCTTGAGCCTCCACTTGGCAATTTTTTTTTTTAACAAAAAAAAATTGGGAAAAAAAGATAGAAGAATAAGTACATTTACAATAATTGAAAGAGGAGAGTCCAAATCTTCACTGCCACTAGTATAACAGTTCAATGGCATTAAAGAAGCAAAACAATGAAAATGTTAAACCCAATATTATGAGTCAAAATAATCTTTTTCCGTTTTGAATAGCTCTGAAAATTTGCTTTGAAAATTGTCTCAAAATCAAAATTCTCATGAGAAATGTCAGTTTCAATGAAATGACATGCTTTTGATGGAAACTGTTCTGTCAGTGTTTCAGTGAGTGCAGAAAAATAAATGAATATTGTTTTCTGAAGAATTCCAGCAAATCCTTACCTTTAACTTTTTAGTTTATCTGGTCTGCATTAAAAATGCATGGATCCATACTTTTTGAGCCACATCGTTTTTGCATTCATTCCCAAATACACAGTGGCTTCTAAAAAGTTACCAGAGAAAAAACAGCATCTTAGTATTTTTGTGGAAGGGGGTTACACCTGATCCAATTCCAGAATAATGAAAATTCAGTCACAGTTCTGGTGACAGACTAAAGCATGACATGGAGCACTTTTTTTGCTAGTTTTCTTCACCTTGGACAACTTTATTTGTTGGGAAGTTGTAAGCAGCTCCATGAAAGGAAGTTTCAGCGGAAGGCTTAATGGCTTTAAAAATTAAAACCAGTTACACTTAGTCAGAAAGACAAATGCTAGAGCTACATTGCCATAACATGTTTTCTTCCTGCTCCTTCTGTACAGAAGCCTCTGCCTGATCACTTTTATCCCTTGGAAGCCACAGAATGACAGTTACAGGACAAAATACATTCCTAAAGAAAGTAGCGAGTGTGTCACTGCAATGGAGATATGCCAGCGTTACTTGATGACTTTCTGGGAGGTGTACATGTCATTGTGTTGAAGAAGCTTTTTGAAGTCCCACCTGAGAACAGGGCTCCATTATATCAGATGCCATGTGTACACAAAATAGGAGCCAGTTCTTCTGCCCAATAGTTTAGAATCCATATGAACCAGCAAGGGAAAACACTTTTTAAAGTGATATTATGATCCAAATTGCATTATTATTATTATATATATATCTAGTATTGTGTTTCAAAGATACTATCCTCATTATTGACAGAAATCCAAAGCGGAAAAGGACCTTGTGATTTGCTTACAGCCACATCCAATATTTAATTTTTTTTAATAAACTTGGGAATTAAAACCCAGGCATGCTCTACAATTCGTTTATCCTAAACAGACTGGCCATCAAAGGTGACATTGACTTCAGGTCTCTAATCCTTTTCTGGTGAAAAGGGGAACAATATCTTTCCTCCCCTCCCACAGCAAAGATTGTTCTAGCTGCTGACACAGATTTCTAAGGTAAGCAATACAGCAAGGTCCACTTGTTTAATAGGTTCTGACACCTGCAGCTTATTAAACACTGAAACTCCAAGTATTTACTTTCAAGATAGTAAGAGATGTAGTGTTGCTGTAAGAGCTGGTATCAGTGAAATCATTCTAGCTGCAAACTGAGTTTTCATCAACAGTGATATTTATTTTATCTTTTGTGATTCTGTTTACCTTGCAGATGCTGCCAAAGAGATTGAGGTGAGTAATTTTCTTCTTTATTGCTCTATAAAAATATGTAGTTAGTAAGAACATGAGGTTAGATAAAAACATTTTAAGCGTTAATTAAACAGTGTCAAAGTATTGAGATTTCAGAGAGAAATCCCTGAGCTTGAGATATGTGGTTTCCCTACACTTTACCTGAGGACTTCCAGATGTTTTTACTTGTAATGCATAGTGGACAACAAATTGGGCAAGGTCAAATTTTAAGCGACAGAAATCAGGATTTTTTTAGTATTTACCTAGTGTTGGCACTTTAAGGCTTTCTGGTGACTTTCAGATCCTAAATCTGAATTGATTTCTGACTATGCTGCAGTGCCCATCCTGGGGTCAATCTCTGAAAGAAATGGGGCATCAAATGACAGAAATCCTTACTCAGATGAGCAGAGACAAGCCCCCTCAGAGGCCGGTGGACACTAGCAGGGAGTGGAAATTTGCACACACACAGAGTTGGTCCCATATTAGCACAATATATGCAGCTTTTGATGCCTAGAACTACACCAAGACCTCCATTCTTTCCCAAAAAGAGCCTGTTCCACTCTCCACACCAAACTATGTATCTTCCGCATTTCACCAGTTGTCACACAGAGGTACATGGGGCAAATTTGCCTAGTTTCTGGCTTTTTTTATTAGCTAGTCCTTGCCTCTCACAAGTTGGTGGTTGACCAGTTTTAAAATGTTAAGTTACAAACTACAGAGATTCCCTCCCATGCTGTTGCTGGGTTATGTTGTGGAATTGCTTTTGTAATTGAGGCTAGGTGTGCTGCCTTCTCCTTTACAGCCAGAGTTTGAAATGTGTGAGCAGCCAGGGCTTTGGAGGAGAGGGAAAGGGCCAAGCAAAGGAAAAACCTACAGAAATTAACAACCTGCATGCTTTTTTCCTCCCCCCTCCCCACTCCCACTGGATTTAAGCCTATTATTCCCAAAGAAGTGATTGGTTAATGACTCTTTCTGCCACTGCAGACCTCTCAGTCTGTGCTGAGCCATGGCACAGGGCCTGGGCTGCTGAGAGGGCTGGTCACACAGAGCTTCTCACTTCATTCACTTGCAGGCCCTGGGCAATGACTACCATAAAACCAATCATATAATCTGTAATAAATTCCAGGGTTTGGCTGAAGTAATAGTCCTGTCCTTCACTAAGAATTAGAATGAAGGAGGCAGAAAAAAACAGTCCATAAAAAGAGAACAGCAAAGCTGGGTTCTATTTTAAATATATAAATCTATAATACATATTTTGGTTAGATTTTCAGAAAGCAAAAGCTGCAGACATAATGTCCTTCCAAAGACTGATATGTTTCAAACTGTCACTAGACTAGCAGCAAAAAAAGCTCATTTTAGTTACAACAGCAGCTATAAGGACAGGCAATTTCCTAAGCAAGCAAATCCTAGGCTTTTGAGGGTGACAAACAGCAGATTAAGTAGAATATGGGGACTGCACAAGGACTTCTTGCTTGTCAAATACTAGGAATGAATTCACTTGACAGAAGATAAAGTTCCAAAACCAGGACAGGAGCATTTTCAGTCATTTCTTTTATTAGTTTGTACTCCCATTTTCATATGTAAATCTGTAATGAATACAGCCCCGCTATCAGATGAAGGCCTTTCAACAATTTCTTTTCATGCTAATACTTAAATAGGACTTAACTCCACCTGGGCAGATCCTTTTACCAGTGTAAAAAGCATAAAGAGCTGATACTTGTGCAAGAAGAGACAGAAACCCTTCCCACTCTTGAGAACTAATCTCACCTGAATTTACCGACAATTGCAATCAGGTAGAAAAAAATATTGACTCCACTTTTCTGTAGATGGAAAAAAGCTGTATTTTTCCAGTGACTTCTACTGATAGACAGCAAAGTCTCTAAATGTGCTCAGTATCTGACATGGATTGCATCACACACATCTCTCTCAGAAGGAACATTTATTTCTTTAGGCTTAGGCTCAGCAAATATAGATGGTGGAGACCCTTGTCTGTGCTGTTCTAAAGCAGCTGGCAAACTTGTCCAAAAATTTCATGTACTCAGTATTTCTGTACATAGAGAATGTGAGAAAGATGGATTCAAAGAAAATTGATACTGTATTTGCAGGTAGACTGCAGTGAGTACAGTCCGTTAGAGAGAGGAAGACCTATTTACTGTGAAAGACTTTATCAACCTTTCTGTGGCTCTGATGGGAAAACATATAACAACAAGTGTTCTTTCTGCAAAGCAGTGTGGTAAGTACAATACTATGTAATTACTCCTGAATATGCCAAAAACTGAGATTAGCTCAGTTATCTGGTGTTTCCATTCCACCTGAGTGCTATCATATTTTTCAGGGTCACTACTCCTCTGCTCCTTTGCTTAATCTTTACAGACTAATTGCTTCTCCCACCAATAAGGTCCAATTGCTCTAAATGAATGACTTCGATATTTGTGTGAGCAACTTCCTACTCTAGCACAAATGGTAGAAGTCAGACAGTAAAGAGAAGAGTCCAATGAACAACACAGGGCTAACAAAGCACCTGAACCCAAATCAGGTCAGCTAAGAATTCAAAAGTAGTACCAGAAATACTTTGCTTTTTATAGATAAAATATAACTTTTTAAAAGGCAAAATGTTTACAGATCAGTGCCTTCTTGCCTCTTACAAATGTTTATAGTATCTTTTGTGTTTAGCAACTTGTTAGCTGAGGACTTCAGAGATATTTTAGTGCATAATGTTAAGCTTATTGTCTGCAATGTGTATGTCTTTCCTTCCCTTTGCAGGAAAAGCAGAGGTGTCTTAAAAATGAAGCAAGCAGGGGCATGTTGAATGGATTCTGCATGGTAGAGAAGAGTTCTGAGAACAGCTTTACACTGCCTTATCACAATCTCTTAATTTAATTTCGCTCATCCTGCCTGGTCTGGTGATGGTGAACAAAGCACACAGTAGCTTTTTCAGCTGTGCTCTCTCATTTGCTGCTTCTCTCTGCTCCCGAGTGTTGGGATTGACACTTCTGTCCTCCCTGAAAGGCACTTCCTCAGGATTCCTGTTTCTGTAGCAAGCTGGTTTTCACATGAGCCCTACTCTTCTGACAATGCTACCTGATCTTAGTGGACACGTCTGTGCAGGCACTGCCTCTGTTTTCCTTGTTGAAGTGTTTTCTTTCATTTACTCAAACTTTTGCAGATGTTTTTTTTCCAAAGGCTTCAGCTTTCCCATGTAGTGCTTTGATTCTACCAGGTTTGCAGCTAAATTTTACATACTCATTTTTCTTCCACCTCTCTACAATTCTGATTCATACGTGTTGTTTAACTACTTAATCTGCATGTTTATTAAAATAAACGTTGACTTGGGTTTTTTTGTCCATGGTGACCTTTCTTAGGGAATAATTTTATTGCATTCATTATTCACAAGTGAGATACTTCCCAAGTTACAGAAAATAATTACAGAGCAGGAGCTAGAGATAGAGGTAAAAAAACAAAGCCTGGAAGACAAAAGTTGTCTTCCACTAGATGGCCTCATGTTCCTGGAATTTATCCTGCAGTCTGACTCTCTTTTTTTCCTTCAAATGAAGCAAAGCTGTTAAACTGTAAAACTGTATAAACTTCATAGCAGCACCTCTGTTAAATCCTGCATTTAAATGTCATCATTAATGATTCTGTTCTCTTCTGACAAATTGACAGCTTTTAGACCTGAAAGAATTTCTGGTTTACTCTTACATCCTTAATGTCTTCATTATTGAACTAGTTTGTCTTTCACACTTGAATAGTCAGACAAGGAAATACATTTCCCGGAATTAAAACTTATGAATGACTGCCTTTACTGGGGTTACACATGAACAAAATTTTGGAACTGGAATGTGGGTGTCATATGATGTCTGGTACTTGATTCTCTGGACAAGAGAGGCTCTATTTCATTTGTTAGTACACACTGATGTAGCTCTAGTCTTTAGTTTGATTTATAATGCGACCTGGCTGAACTATTTTTATGGTGATTGCCTATTACACTTAGCACATATAGAACATCTGAAAGAATGATAAAGCTGAAAACAACAAAAAATGAAAGGAAAAAATGAGGATTAACGAAGTGCTAGATTAAGTATGTAAATGGAGTGTTCTTGTCCAACCATAAAAAGTAAATACTCTGCATTTCTTTGTCAAATAATTCTAAGTAATGATTGTATTTAACAAGGGACATGTTTTTCCTGACTCTACAGCTCCCTAATGCATTGCATTTCTGGGAAAAAAATAGCAGTGGCTACTGAATGTTCTGTAAATCTTGGCTAGATGAACTTCTTACCATTATTATGTGCTGTTCCCAGTCACAGATGTGTCCCATGAAACCACAGATAGCAGGATAGGAGCCTAGACACTGTTTTGGGGATGGAGTGGTGTTTATTCCCTACTGTGGGAGGCTTCAAATTTGAAGGGACAGTGTTTCTCTTAGTACATCAAAAACCTACTCAACACTGGATCATTCAAAGGCCACTGAAACTTATAGGGTGCTACCTGTGACCTTGGCTTTAAATCTCATCTTTCAGCACACATAAGCAGAAGATGCTTTGATGTTCTATTGAGGATTTC
>JANHGB010045459.1:0-18612 GCA_026283785.1 Coracopsis vasa | reverse complement strand
TTTAAGTGTTTTATGTATCATCTTATTTAATTTTGCTGACCTTTAACCTTGCCAGTGGCAGATTCTAACAAGTACAGAGTATTAATGCCGTTTCACAGTGGAGCTGTAAACCACATGACATCTAGATAAGTACTTTTGCAGATACACAGATAACGTTATTACATGGTATTTTAATAAGCTAATTTAACTAATGCCAACTTCAAAGAGAGTAAAGGATGTGGATGTGTTTCACTATGCTGGTTACTTTAAGACAGGTTCAGATTTGCTTATGCTTTGAGGCTCTGAGAAGTAGATTGAAAACCTTTCCAACATCTCCTTTTCTGTTTTGAAAGTTGTAGGATAACTTGGTTTCTTTCATAACCTTCCTGTATGGAATTATTGGGTAACTGAATCTGAAAGAATTCTTCTAACTTCAGTGCTTTTTTTTTTTTTTTTTATAGTATTCTTGTTTAATCTCTTTTGTTTCAAGTTGGTTTTAATCAGGATCTGTTTCACATTCTAGTTGACTGTAAATGCATGAACAAAAGTACTGTCTTAAGAAAGCGATAGATGACGATGCAGAAAGGAATATCTTAAGGGTGCATAAAGAGCATAGTACCACTATTTCCAGCACAGTGCCACAGCTTAAAAGTAGCTGTGAAACTGGTGCAAAACTGAATTGCGAACAAAGCAGACATGCTGTATGTCACGGCTGTTAGTGGTTTCTCTTGCTCTGCTCTTCAAAATTGATGTTCAGAAATAACTTATAAAATCGGGATCATGATAAGCTTTTCTAATTGTTTCTGAAGACAGCCATGTCGACTCTGAACCAAAATGTGAGATTAAATTCTGTTTGCTGAGAGGCTGATTTGATTGAAGGTGCATGCTGCCCTCTGATGGACAGTATGCACACACTTCCTCCTGGTTCAGTCAGTTTATAGGAGCGAAACCAATTTCTTTTGATTTGGGTTTGCTGAAACACTTAAGAACAAAACAAGCTATAGTCAGCACTAAACTTGCTGATTGGATAATGAAGTTTACTCGAATTTGGGTGCTGTACTGTGCTAATATTTGTACTTCCATTCTAATAATGTTTCTTCTGAATAATAATGTTTCTTCTGAAACATTATTAAACCTGAAATAGTGTTTGTTCTGTGGCAGAAGCTGACTCAATTTTCTTGTTTTGCTCATAGGTGATGATTTCAAGATTTTGAAATTACAACCTTTTGCTTTAAAGAAAGTATATGTTGCTGATAGGCATATTCCCTGTATATCTGACAGATGAACATTGATACATTGATAATATGGTATACATGCTACCATATTAATTTCACTTTGAAACTGGGTAACCTGTTTCCTTGCATAGCTATTTCTCAGGTTTTGAATACAACTGCATTATTTAGAGGTTTTTCCAGTAATAAGATGTTGCATTTCTGAATTCTGAGGTGATGGGTTAGGTGCACTACAAAGGAGTAGTTCAAGTTTTTCATTGTTGGGTAAGGCTCAGTTAAGTGGAAGCTTCTTTTATAAAATGTTTATAGCTGCCTACCTAGATAAATAAGCGCAGTAGACCAACTTACATACTGTGGTCCTGAAAAATAGAACAGATTTAGGAGAATTTATGTGGTGAGCAATGACAGTTCATTCTTTGATCCATACTTGTAGTTGATTAATTATAGTTATTAGACTATTTTCTCCTTTCTAATTTGCTATTTTTTAGTAGCATACTGTGTTTTAAATTTTAAGATGTTTGTTAGTACTGGATTCTCAGTATATTGAAGGCAGCTGTTTTCTGCTTATATTAACTGTCTGCTTAACAGTGATAACAAAATCATTGATATAATGAGAACCTCGACCCCCAACAGAAATCAGTAGTTACTTGTTTTGCATATGACATGCATTTGTTCAGGGAAAATATGGTGATGATCTCTCTTTTATAGGCAGATGAATAAAATTTAATTAATATGCCAGCAGAAACTTGCGGTCAGGCTGTGCATTGAGCTCAGATCATATAAATCCTGTGTTAGTGGCTTTATTACATACTTGATTTTATGCCTTTGAATTGCTATGTTGATTATGCTGAAGAAAAAAACCAGCCCTCCTCTCTGAATTTGCGTTCAAATACTTTGTAAGGAGGAGCTGCTTCAGTAATATGAGAGAGGAAAGGATTGGAAATTGCAGTTTTCTTTACAGTTACAGATAGTGGCAAAAGTAGGCAGAAGTTAAAAATACTCTTAAAAGGTTAGTTTGTCCTAAGCTTTGGTAATAAGGTGCATTGTGATGACAACTTCCTAACCTAACGGATATTCAACTTCTGCATTACTTTGTCAGCCAAAGGTATTATTTTCTGTTGAACTGGAAGCACCTTGACATTATATTGTAATTTTTTTCACCTTTTTTTTTTTAATACGTTTTACATGTATCTTGCTTTTATAATTTTTCAGTAGTTAAAGTAAAAAAAACCCTACAGGAGATTTGAATTCTGTCCAGTTAAAGAGAGTAAGTCAAATGAATAATCTTATGATGCACAGAGCTTTTTATTTCATATTCTGTACTAGTAGTAGTTTTAATTTCCCTCCTTGGTGGGAGATGGAGAGATCTGTTAAAACCAGTTTAAGAATTAAGGGTAAATACATAAAATATATGTAAAGAAAAATATAAACCCCAGTATTTTGCATCCTAGGATTCAAAACTACCATCTTCCATCCGGAATACACTCCTTGAGCTTTTTGGACAAATAGAGCGGGAGTTTGAAAACCTGTATATTGAAAATTTGGAATGTGAGTATTTTTTTCCAGCAACTTATGAATTGTTTGAATTTAGCATATAGTAATGCTAACTGAGATACTTACCTTGGATACTGTAGTGTAATTAGTGTGGCCTTTCTACGAGGAGCTTAAGAACTGTTTAGAACTTGTAGCCAAAGATGAAGTTTATAGTTTTTCAGAAACATCACTTTCTTAGCTATTTGATACAAGAAGTGAGAACTAATGTGTGTCATCCTCCTTGACTCTTAGGCAAAGAAAGTGGCTGTGTCCTTGTCATTATAGGCTCTGGCATATACCATGTTAATCTGTCAGCTCTGTTCAGCCATTGAAGGCTGTGGCTTTGTTGTGTATTTACAAGCTTCATTTTAATGATGGAATATTATTAAATAAAATTGGAAAATGTCTTACTTGAAAAAGTGTAAAATGTGGTGGGTTTGGATCATTCTTCTTAGTACATTGGATAACCAGCACCTCAGTGGTATCATGAGTATTGAAGTGGAGCACACAGATAAACATTCCAGGTATTATCTGCAAAAAATATTATTTGTTTAATGAGGGTGCAGTCGTATGGTAATGTGATCCAAAGTGATGTCAGAGGATCCAAAGTAAGTAACACAGGCAGTCATATGGTAAAGCCTCTGCTCAGTTGTCCTTGCTGAATTTTGGAAGCTGTGTTGCATGGCTTGGCTTTTGCATTGTGGAAACTGTCTGATTTGGCTCCAAGTCAATTTCTTTTTCACACCTAATCTGTTTCCACAGTTAAACCAAACACTCATGTTAAAAAAATGCTCTTACAGTCTTTTTGAAAATGTGCTGGTTTTTTATTCTCTTAAAACCTGAGATTGCATTGCTTAAAGGCTACATCAGCACTACCTATTTTTTAGTGACTATTTGCACAACTGAGTTCTCAGCCTCCTGCTGAGAGGTTGACTGGTAGCAAGCTTCCCTCTCCAACCTTCAAAAATGTTTGTCAGAAAACAAGTGGTGAATTTGTCTGTACCTTCCACTGTATGATTATTTTCCTCCCATTCCATTTCTGTTTTTTCATCTTCTTTCACCTCTCAGTTCTAGTTCACTCCTGGCCTTTGTGATCCCTTTCTCACCCCCCCCGACAGTCTGCAAATTTTTCTCTTCTGATGCTCCATCTGTTATTTTTTGTTCTTGGTCTAATTCCTACACTAGTGTTGTGGGTACTGTGCAGAGAGAATCTCAGGTTTTTCCTCCCCGGCGTTTCCTGTACTCCCTTTTGTTTATATCAACTGATTTTAGTTTCTTCCTTTTCTTAACCCTTCCAGGCTTCAGCCTTAATCTTTTCAGGCAGCTCATGTATCTGTCAGGCTTGTTTGTTTCAGTCATCTGTTACTACAAGCCTGTCTCTTTTGTTTGCTTCTTCTCATATTGTTTGTGTTTTATAAAAGTTTAGGTTTATGTGACTAGGGGCACAGCAACGAGAATCTTGCTTTGCTCATTTCAAGCACTTGGATGTGATATGGAAGCGTAAACTGACTTTTCTGGTGTGCAGAACTGAGACTTCAGTGAATTTCTCAGAAATGGCAGGAGTCATACTCCTGATGTGTCACATTCTCCCATATTTCAAAGCCTGGGAGTTAATGACTTCTTTAAGAAAGACCTAAGAATTTGTGGAAAGACAGGCCTAGACTTGTCCTCAAGAACTGCTTGGTTAAAGCCTCTCAATAAGAATTCACCTGAGGAAAACGCTTGAGAGAGTATCAGCCCAAGTTTTGAGAAGAAACTATGCCACCAAAAATGTTCTTCAAAGAAAAGAAGTTGAGCAACCTTAAACCAGCCCAGCCACTGGCAATCTTTTATGAGTACTTGATTTGTTTTAGCTATGCCATCACTCTGCCTTGTGTTGAAATGGCGCTGGTGAGAGTTAGAAATAATTGATAGGAAAGCGTCTTCTTGTTACAAATACATGTTTTGTCTGATGTGCCGTGAAAATATTTTGATCATGTTTAGTGTTTCTAAAACAGGTGAATGTACAATGTGTTTGTCATTCTACATGTTTTTAGTGTATTTCAAAGTATTTAAAATACATATTTGCTGAATTACATTGTCTTACTGAAACTCCTAATAGTAGACAAGCATTCAGGAGAGAAAGCTGTTTTGTGATTAATAAAATCTTTGTCAATGACATACTAATTCTATGGCTAAAATATTTATGATGTTGCAAGTTTTCTGTCTTGTGTTGGATTTAATTCAATACAGATGTGCCATATATTTCACAGAAGCAGTTTTGTTAATCCTTAGCCACATCTATTAGTAATTAAAAACTGCCAATATTTCCTTGGAATCTAGGTCAAGGTCGATGTCTGGAAAATTCAGCATGAGTCTTGATTTATTTCTTGGTGAGACTTGCTTTTATAAAATCACAGTTGATCTTTTTTGCTGTCCTTAGCATAAAATTAGATTACTTACTAACCATAACAATTGTCAAATAGTGTGTTAATGATGTTGCTAATGACACTCAATTTTTGGGATTAATATGAATTTTTGGTTTTGTTAGTACGTAGAGAGATTGATACGCTGAATGAGCGTCTAGCAGCTGAAGGACAGACAATCGATGGAGCTGAACTGAGCAAAGGACAACTGAAAGCAAAAGGTAAGAGAACCACAAAGAATCCTAAGGCAGTATTTTTTAAGTAATTTTATTTGTACTTTGGCAAAAACTTCAAATTTTATTGAAGGGAATTAATACCATTTACTTACACAAAAAAGCTAATGCTGTGTTTGAAATATCTTCCTTTGAATTTGTCTCAACAGCCAGTCATAGTACCAGTCAGCTTTCTCAGAAATTAAAGACAACTTACAAGGCATCTACTAGCAAGGTATGTGACAAATTAAATCTCTACTCATCAATGTGTACTCATGAGACTAACATGGCTGTCTTTAAGTTGTAAATTGTAGTTTCTTTTAGCTGAGTAGTGCTGTTCTTCGAGTAAATCTGCCTCTTGAGGAACAGTATGTTTATCTTGGATTCATCAATTACCCATTACTTCAACCACACCATATGACATTTTATGCTAATTGCTCACCTGGTTTTAAGAATGAGTGTTGGAGTGGAGAGGGTGTGCTCATGCGTGTATGTGAAATTACATTTTTTTGGAAAGAGAGTTAAAATATTCAATTTCAAGGGGGAAATAAAGAACTTAGTAAGTAGCAAATTTCTGAATAAGCATTTGGGTATTGCAGTTGAAATGGGGATTTAAGTAAGCATCTGTATGAGTATTGTTACAGGTTGTGTGCGGTTGTGTTTGAGTTTTTAATTATTTTTTAGCTGTGAGTCTAAAATGGTTTATTTCTTTTATGTTGCAAGCCTTGCAAGTTAGTTAGCTAGTTATCTTGAGTTTTGTTTTGTTTTTTTTTTGCTTGGTCTCTTAGCACAGTAAACCATTCTGATGTTTTTCATTTTGCTCATCTGCATCTGTCTGATGCGTTTTTCCTTTTTCTTTCCCTTTTTTCAGTTTTCAAAGAGCATTAACCTGCTGCTCTTTTTACCCTACTTCAGGCTCATTTTGTGATACATTAATAAGGGTAAATGAAATGTGAGGAAACCATAATGGGATCTGGTGTGTGTAGGAAGCTCTGTGGTGACTGGTATTGCAGGCTAATGTGTCGTTATGAAATGACTGCAGGTGTCTTGGAAATACCATCTGTTAAGTAGTCTGAAAGTTTAAGAGTAAAGATTAGTATGGTGAAATAGATTTAAGTTACTGTGTTTTATTTGGTCTCCTTTTTGTTTTATTGTTTTTCAAACTTTCTTTTTTATTCTTGCCAATTTGATTCGTAGAGGTACATCTCTTGCTTAAGAGTTTATGACTTACAGCTTCTTTAATGAGGCTACTTGAGCAGGGACAGCATGATATTAATAGGGACATAAAATGTTAGCACACCTGCTATGTAGTTATGAATTAGAAGTGTTAAAGCTGCAATCTTTTGTCTCTTTATCCACAAAGAGATTATAGCCAAAAGTCAGAAAAGCCTATAACTAAGTTTTGAACAAAGTTTCTATCTGTATCCTGACTGGATGCAGTTAGAGTCCCATGATACCCTATCTGGGAAAATGACATTTGAAGAGTTTTAAGAATTCAACAGCTTTGAAATTCTTGTGTCTATATTTTTTATGCGCATTGAGTGAACAGTGCTGTTCACCAAAAATGGGTTGTGTTCCAAACTCAATGGGGTAGTGGATTGCAACTTCTCTTTTCAGCCCATACTTATATACAGTTACTCTGTGTCTAATTTAAAACTTGTCAGAAGTCACTTAAAATTTCATCCTTTTTCCCTATGATAAATGAGAAGAGAGTTACGTTTTACAAACCGATTGTATTGTGTATTTTCACATAGTTACATTTTTCCGATTGCCAACATATAGTTCAGGTTTTTTCTGAAAAGAGCTTTCAGTATTTGCTTGTTCTAATGAGAAAAGGTGATTCTTGACTGCTTTAATATTGGTAAAACATGCTGAGACTAAAGCAATCTGTTTATTTTCTTGGAGAAAATGCTGTGATAAACATGCTTAATTCATGTCCTTCATAGAAAATTCCCACACCTGGATACTTTTCATCCCTTAGCTGAATTAGGAGTCTGAATATTAAATTGGCAAAAATCATGTCGGAAAATGATGCTTTTAGCAGCAGGGGTTATTGATCAGTGCTCAAATCCTGAAGAGACAGAGTAGATTAAGTGCTTGATACTCTAAGGTTTTGTGTACATTAATGGACAAGATTCTGTAATTTAACTGTAGTTGTTTGTTGATGCAGGAATCTGCATCTGCAGTACAGAGACCTCTTTTTATCAAGTTGCATGTTATTGAAGTATTTCCTTTCCTGTCATGGAAAATTGTTAATATATGGTTAAGGAATCGGGAAGTAATCCGAGCGCTCTCTGGTTTATCCAGTTATTGGTATGTGAAGTGAGGAACAGCAAAAAAGCAAGCAAGTACTCCAAAAGGAGTTTTACAGCCTTGCCATTAAATGATCAGTGAAACCATTGTCCAGTAGTTTTAGAAAATCTGTGCATGTTGATGAGTGCAAGACAGTTTCTCCCAAAAAACTTTTGCGTGAGGGTTTGACTCAACATTAGAAAGACAGAACACAAGCATAGTTCAAGTGTGGGATTGAAAGCTGAAAAGTTTCCACTTTGGAATTTGAGCTGAGTGCTATATTAAGTCCTTAACTGTTTACATAATTCTGCTGTTCCACTTCTCATACATGACTCCATTGAGTTTAAGGACTGTATTCAATGTGAAAGTTGCATCTGTAGGATTATACTCGAAGCCTCTGAAACTCTGCAGTATGGCTGAACTAACAACCTTTACCATTAACCCATTTTCTTTTCAATGCATGCTTAATGATTGGTCCTTCTGCTGCTGTGCAACCCAAATGCATATTAGCTGTTAATTTGGAATTCAGATAGGGCATTATCATTTCAACACTGGAAAGTTGACATGCTTAGGATTTGGAATGCTCTTGCAGATATTCTTGAACTTTTAAAAACCTTTTTGGAAGTAATTTGCTTAAATGGTATGCTTAGACCTTCTTTTTTGATACCAAAAATGAATGGGATTTTAACCTTAGTTTATTGTGTCTGAAATGTAGACTTAATTAATTTTCTAATTTTTACTAAGCTTTAGACAAGTCTTAATGTGATTTCTGTTGAAGCATTAAAAGGTTTTGACTTAACTGGTCAGATAGATACCTGCCCATATTTGCATGCAGAGGAGAACACTGATAAATTGAAGTTGTCTCTTTATTTTGGTTTTAATAAAGCTTTACAGCTAGTCTTTCTCAAAGAACAGTTACGAGCTTCGAGACTTGTGGGCTAAAAATAGGATAGTTTTAAAGTGGCTTTGCTTTTTGAAGTTATCTTTCACCATTCTTGATTTCTTGTCTCTGGAAGTGTTCCAGCAAGACAAGTTGTTTATTTGTTTGTCTGTTTGTTTTAATATTGCACCCCCCTTTATCTGAAAATGTAGAATGTCTGCAAATCGGTTTCTTTCTGTAGATACTGAGTATTTTCAGCCTTCCTATACTATAGTGCCTTGTAGTTTTACTGGTTTAGCTAGACTTTTTTTCCTTTCATGTGGTATTACTTATGCACATACAAATTTGAGTTTAATGAGTCTTCTCTGTTCTCCCTTAATAGCATTGGCTTTGAGGGAATGTGCTTATCAAATGTTTAGATGAGTTTGATATATCTTTAAGAAAAAACCCAAACCATATTACACAAACTGGCATCTGATGCTCTCAGGTTAATGTTTGATTTGATTAGTTTTGTGCAATTTTGAAGAAAAAAGTGTTTTTAAGTTGGAATGTTTTAGGATTTTACTGGAATTATGTAATAAGTAGTTTTTTCAATGACATTACACTAGATAACGTGGTCCATCTCTAAGTTATCAGATGTACTGGTTTGGGAATATGCAAGGAAGGTTTTGAGGGGTTTTGTGGTTTGGCGGGGGTTTTAAAATTTTTTAAATTTTCTTTCAATTTTTCTTTTTTAAACTTATAATTATTTACCTAAATTGAATGGGAAGTGCACACTGCATTTGTGTAAGTTATTACTCTAGGGAGGTTGCGATATTGTAGTACAGAATATTTTATCTTGCATTCTGTAAAAAGGGGGGTGTTATGAAGAAAAAAAAGAAAAAAAATTAAAAATGAATAGGTATGCTTGCATCTAAGCTCACTTTCCTACCATCAAATGTCAAATTTTTGACAATAGTGAACTGTCAGGACACTGAAGAATTATTATGAAAGAATATCTTTTTGTGTTTGTGAGATAATGGCTTGAGTCAATGTAGAAAAATATGTTGGTCTTTCTGCTGTTTCAGATTGTATCCAGTTTTAAAACTACAACATCAAGGGCAATCTGTCAACTGGTAAAGGAATATATTGGCCACAGGGATGGTATTTGGGATGTCAGTGTTGCGAAAACTCAACCAGTGGTATTGGGAACTGCATCTGCTGGTAAAGTTTTATGTTACTTGAATCTTTAGAAAATTCTGTTTTAGTCCCTAAGCTGTATCAAATATAGATCAGAAGCATTCTTGAATACTTAAACTCCACACTGAAAGAGTCAATTTAAAGAAATTAAGTAGCTGAAAAAATCTAAAATTAGAGTTTCGTTGAAGTACATTTAACCTTTAGAAGATTCAGGCGTCCTTGTTAATCTTTCTAAAGCATGTGCCAGTTCACTTCCCTGAAGGTCAGCTGCAGCCTGTTGGATGGTGCAGTGGGTGGGTTAGGGAACTGAACTGACTTTCTAGTATAGTATTGTTTAGCCTTTGTTTTACATATGATGTAGACTTAGTTGTACTTTTCATATTCTTGTATTATTATATTCATCTGGCTTTTGCCTAAGGATGTAGGGGCAGCTAAAAGTCTTAATTTTCAGTTCTTATTAACTTTACTACATTCCTTCCTTCCCACTTGAGAGGGTACAGGTACTAATGAATAATTCACTAGATCTATTAGGATCCAAAAATCTTTCTAGAGGCTTTGTGTGGTTTTGTAAAATTACTAGGGAAATAAACCATAACCAGTTAGAATTGGTCAGTTTGAAGTGACAGTCTTTTGAAACTGGAACAGAATCTGAACACTTACTGGACATAAATGTTATGGATCCAAAACCTCTGCTTCATAAACTGAGCTGTTAATAATTTTTATGTGTCCACATTTTATCTTTGTGTGGAACATTCAGTTTAACTTGGAAACAGTAATTTTCCAATTCAACATTAAGGTTCTTCCCAGTTACAAATATTTATTAATTAATTGGTTTTGGATAAAGGAGTGGCATTTGGAGTGAATTCCTTTTTAAGTAAGTTTTCATTGTGCTCTGCAGTGACTTATGCAGTGACAGTATCAACCCTAACTATTCTGTGATTCTGTGACTTCTGCGCAGAAAGTAAATAGTCTGTGTGTAGAACTCTTTTTGTAATGACTGCCTGACTTTATAACTGAATGATTTCCGTGTTCTTTCTGAATCTCGTGATGCACAGTTGAAACATTATACATAAGTATATAACCAAGTTAGCACATATATCAAAAATGGAATTTGCCTTTGAATACTTACTGCGAATTAATCCAACTGGGACAGCACCTTTACTTTTTTTGGGGAATTGTGTATTAAGTCATAATGATAGGAAGTGTGTATATTTCATATATAAGGCTGTAATAAAGAGGATTTGGTCTGTCCTGCATTTGAAATCTATTTCATATATTATGCTGTACATTTGAAGATAACTTTGTTGTATGTTTTTTGCTTTTAACTGATTCATTTGTAACAATATTTACAGCTGCTTTTTAATCTTTCTAGATCACACTGCTTTGCTGTGGAGCATAGAAACAGGGAAGTGCCTTGTCAAGTATGTAGGGCATGTTGGATCAGGTAAGATAAGGGCATGTTGTGAAAACTGGAAATGGAGTGTGGGAGGGGGAAATGTGTTTTAGACAACTACAAAAATGTTTATCGCAGTTTCACTTGCAGGTTTGCCAACACCATTAACAAGTCAGTTGTGAAGTTCCACTAATCTTCATACAGAGAATATTTTGTAATGTGATTCTTGGAGAGGCGTATTAAGACAGTTCTGTAAATGCTAAATGAATAAACAGGTCCATGTTAAGAAGTTCACAGGCATAATTATGACACTCAGAAGTTAAATGTCAGAACTCATTGAGGTCTCGTGTATGCAGAGCAAGAGAAGCTTATATCATCAGAAATCGGCTGATTTGCAGTGTCTGTGTTATATTTGGTATACAAAATACAGATGCTGGGTGAACATCTATTTGCACTTCTTTGTTTAATACATGATCCCATATATAATTTGTTGCATAATACTAAAATCTTGCTTTGAAGGCAGTTAACTGATATAGGCATTTGTTTGTCTCTGTACTGGTATGAATACTACAGAAGCAGTGGTTTTAAAGCCTTCCCTGGGTGGAGAGGTGCACTGCAGTGAGAGTTTTTGATGTTTGTCTTCAATTTTGATGTCCAATTTGACATTAGCCCCCTTCTGTTTCATAAGGAGTTACAGTATAGGATTTTATAGACCAGCAGTGAAGAGGTTTGAGCGTTCTGAGTGATAATTTGAGTTGAGTGGTCACTAGGTGGTCCATAACGCACCCAGTGGTATGTTTGGTTAAGTAACTCAGCTAGCACATCACATGAACTCTGTGACAAAAATACAAAGAGAATTAAGTTCTCCAGAGAGTAGTCAGCTACTTTAACCATGAGTTCTACTTTTCTGCTATATGAATTCTACTTTTTCCTGCTATATGACTTCTAGTTCCTACAACACAAAGATACTAATAGGTAGATGCATAGAAACAACAGGTAACACTTCAGTTTGTTCGGATACCTCAGGTTGTTCACTGCATGGAGGAGGTGCCTTTATCCTCCATAAAGTCATGTTTAAAAAAACTCCAATCACTTGGATTTTGATGCTGATAGTTTGGTATTTTGTAATTGCTATTTGGCTAACCATGAAAATAAGAAAAGCTCTAACCTGTATTTAAACAGTTGTGTGTAAACTAAGTTGTTATGTATAAATCTATATAAATTCTGCATACCTTATAATTTATTAAAAAATATAAATTTCTTTAAATTATATTTAAAATAATGTATTTTTTCATTTAGTAAAACTTGTTTAGGTTTGACAGTTGATTAGAAATGGAGCAAAGGTGTTCGGTGTCAGCAGTTGGTGCACTGTTGAGTTAGTTCAGTGTGAGCAGTTTGGGTATCTCTTTAGAGTCATTACACCATGCTCTACTGACAGCATCAGCATTTTTTACTTGCATGATGGATGGAAATGATTTCTAAGTTCTTTCTTGAAGAACTGCTGAAGAAAAACTTAGGGATTTTGCTTAGTAATGAAAAGTAATTAAATCTTATGCACTGAAATAAAAAATGAATAGGGTGGTAGAATTCTTGCAGGACTGTTTTAAAGCAATGTTTTGATTGCATGTGGTTGCAGGACTGAAATCTGGTTTGTATTATTTGCATTAGGTTTTTAGGCATTTGTTCTTGCAATCTTAAATAATAATCAGAAAGTTGACGGTCTTAAACAGCAAGGTTTTGGTATGTTAGAAATAGTTATGAATACTTAAATTCTCTTTATTGAAGTGCAAAGCATTATTTCCTGTCAGCTTACACACAATTATTTGAATGTGGCTTGTTTATCCTCTATAACATGCAATGCTTGTAACAGATTCAGGAAATAACTTGCTAGAAAGTATGTATTGTATAATCAACTGTAGCTTCTTTCCTTGACACTACTTAGGCTTATTTACTCAGAATACCATTGTGCTTTATCTCACCTAAGAATTTGCTACACTACAAAGAATTACTTAAAATCAAAGACTTCTTGATTTTTTTTTAATCCTTTTCATGCTGAAACATTGCAAAATAATTATTTTAATATACTTACTTAAAACTTTAATTTTTTTTCCCCCACAGTAAATTCCATAAAGTTTCATCCAACTGAGCAAGTGGCTCTTACAGGTATGTGAAGTTTGTTCATATGCTAGGTATGTTAATTGTGATGGAAATATACATGTCATTCACTAGCATCTTTTGGGTTGTAGCCTCTCTTCCTACTGTTTTGTCAGTGTCCTTGCTGACTAAATTGTTTTTATATTTCAAGACATAAAAAATCAGAGCTAGATCTTTCTTTCTGTGGTTGCTGTATTGTAATTTGTGCTTACCTGCTCCAAAACAAACACTTAGAATCATATGTCAGCTGAACATTTGCAAATCCATGAGACCTGATGGGATTCATCCCAGAGTTCTGAAGGAGCTAGTGGATGTTACAGCAGGACCCCTCTTGATCCTCTACCAAAGGTCTTAGGAGTCTGAGGAGGCCCCTGCTGACTGGAAGCCAGCCAGTGGTATTACAGTTTAATAGAAGGGTGTGAGGGAGGACACAGGGGACTACAGAGCTGTTAGTCCAACCTCAGTTCCTGGAAAAATTATGGAGAAGATTACACTGGGTACTGTTGAAAGGCATTTAAAGAATAATGCAGTCATCAGGTACAGTCAGCATGGGTTCACAAAAGGAAAGTCCTCTTGAAGTAATTTGATGTCCTTCTATGATAGGGTGATCCACCAAGTGGATGAAGGGAAGATAGTGGATGTAGTTTTTCTGGACTTTAGAAAGGCTTTTGATACTGTTCCTCACAGCATCCTTCTGAACAAGTTGTTCAGCTGTGGGATGAGAGGGTTCATAGTGTGCTGGGTGAGGAACAGGCAGAAGGAAATGCTCTTATTTTTTCTCTCTCTTTTTTAATTTTAACCTCTCTACCCCCTGTGCAGCATCTGGAGACCAGACAGCTCACATCTGGAGATACTTAATACAATTGCCTACACCTCAGCCAACTGCAGACTGCAATGTAAGCAATCAAGTTGCTGCAACTGAGCTAATTGCACAACAATTTCATCAGATACAGGTTTTATGATAAGGCTGAATGTTAGATTTATACATAGTTAAAAATTACATGATTTCAGAATTGCAAAAAGTGGGATTTTAAGGTTTTAGTTTAATAGATTTCAGCCTTTCTTTCAAAACCAGACTCACTTCATGTTTTCAGAGATCTGTGGTGCAGAATAGGATATGCAGCTACAAGTAATTTACTTTTTGTTCAAGACAGTAAATGTATAAGTACATGAACTGTCAAGTTAACATTTTTTGGTAATAATTCAAATCATAAATAATAATTAAATTCTTAAGATAGATTCTTGTAGCTTAACTTACTGAGGCACTTGTATTAGCTATAGTTGCTTTGAATGGAAAACTGATGGTAAAGACATGTCATTTTGACATTTAATTTACTGATTTCTAATTGACTCTTGCCAGCAGTCATCACACTGTCTGATATTGTCATCCCCAGGCTTTTATTTAGTCCGTGCTTACATTTTGTAGACTGTCAAATGCTTTTTTGACTTAAAAGCACCCTTACTAAATTGTGAAGACAAATACCATTTATAGCAGGAGCTTCATACCAAGCCAAGCAGGGGCAAGGATGGCTGGATAATACGAGGTAGATTTCTGAATGCAAAATGTTTGCTTCAGTTTGATTTGGTATTTCTACTTTGAAAGAGCAGTACCAATGTTATCTTTTTTACATCCAGATATGGTGAAAGAAAAACGTATTTGTCTTGCATAGGCAAAATAGGTTTCAGAAAGTGATGCTTCATGGTTAACAAAAGAATTTATTTTCATTCAGTTTACATCACCACTGCATGATGACTGTGTATTGACAAGTGGACAAATATTGATGTCATGATTTTGATTCTAATGGATAAAAATACAGCTGTAAATGATTGTCTTCCCAGAGACTAAAATAGTCAATGCCCTATTAAATGCTTCTTACCCTTAAATATTGAAAGGAAAAAAAGTCCCTTGATCAAGCAGTGAAACTCAAGCATGATAGAGTAAGGACTTACCAGATAATAAAGGGGATAGATACTTAGAGCTAAACAGTTCAGAAACTCTGTGTAACTCACTTGTTCCTCCAACTAAGTTTTTGAAAGTGAGTACCTCAATAGGCTAGATTCTGTAGAATTAAGTTACCCATATTGGCATTAAGGGGATTGGGAAGCATTTATATTGTAAAATGTAACTTAGAGACATTCCTTCCCTTTTATTCTACATCTTTTTTTTTTTTTTTTCTCTTACATTTTATAGCAAATGTCTGGAGAGGATGAAGTTGAGTTCTCAGATAAAGATGAACCTGATGGAGATGGAGATGTTTCTAGTGATTGTCCCACTGTCAGAGCCCCGTTAACTTCACTGAAAAGCCATCAAGGAGTGGTCATAGCAGCTGACTGGCTCGTTGGGGGGAAGCAAGCTGTGACAGCATCGTGGGATAGGACAGCAAATCTGTATGATGTAGAGACTTCTGAGCTTGTCCATTCCCTTACAGGTATTTGTTAACTTACAAAAAGATAAATTGGTGGTTCATTTTTATATGTGGGATGATTTGTAGATACCAAAACATTGGGAAAAGTTGTTTATCTGGAGTACAATGTGAATGTATACAAGACTTACATTGTTGCTCAATCATAGAATGGTTAGATTTCGAAAGGACTTTAAGATCATCTAGTTCCAATCCCCTGCTGTGGGCAGGATACCTCACACTAGACCATGTCACCTGAGACTCTGTCCAGCCTGGCCTTGAATGCTGCCAGGGATGGAGCATTTACTGCTTCTTTGGGCAGCCTGTTCCAGTGTCTCACTACCCTCACAGTGAAGAGCTTCATTATAGCTATCCTGAACTTCCCCAGTTTAAATTTAAACCCATTTCCCCTTGTCCTGTTGCTACAGTCCCTGATGAAGAGCCCCTCTCCAGCATCCTTGTAGGCCCCTTTCAGATGTGTTGCAATGGTTTCTAAAATTCTGAACTTGTAAATGCTCTAAGCATGAATTTGTGTTCCTTTAAACTTGTGATATAACTTATGAAAGTAGTTGGTTTTAAACTAAATGTAGCCAGATTTTAGTTCTTGCAAAATGCTTTTGCTCTGTTTGTGGTGTATTAAGTAGCAATGACCTATCGCTACTTAATAATAATAATGTGAAATGAATACTGTTGTGGTTTTTTTTTTTTTCCCTTTTGCTTTGAAATACAATTCCAAACTTTTACAGTGGACATAACATGAAAGTTCAGAATGATTATTATTATTCCTTTCTCTTTGGAGGGAAAAAGAAAAAAATCATTAGCATTTCGTTCTAAGTGTACGTGGAAATGAAAATTCTTATTTTCATTACCTTACATGTTCTCATCTGCGATTATAGGGCACGACCAAGAGCTAACGCATTGTTGTACACATCCCACCCAACGTCTTGTAGTGACATCATCACGCGATACAACCTTCCGTCTGTGGGATTTCAGAGATCCTTCTATCCATTCTGTGAATGTCTTTCAGGGCCACACAGAGTAAGTGACAGTTCCTTCACGGGTTTTTACAAGTTCCAAAAGTATAAATGTATTCTTCAGATCTGAACAGATTCCTGTGCTGTTTTTGAGGTACTAAGCTCATTCCCCTGCTTTATGAGACTGATTTTCACAGAAACCTCTAACTGTGCCCTGTCAGGTGTAACACAGCAGTGCTTAATTTCCAAAACAGCAGCCAGGGCTTTTGGTGGTGTTGTGGTTTAAACCCAATCAGCCATAAATCAGAACCACATAGCTCTTTCTCTCACTCCCTCCCTTATTCCCCCATCCCAGCTCCCGGAGGGATGGAGAGGAGAATCGAAAAGAATACAACTCCCATGGGTTGATATAAGAACAGTTTAGTAACTAAGGTATAACACAAATCACTACTGCTACCACCAATAATAATAATGATAAAGGAAATAAGAAGGGAAGAGAATACAACAGCTCACCACCCCATCGACCGACACCCCAGCCCGACCCCTGGCAGTGCACTAGCCCTTCCGGGTAACTCCCAGTTCACATCCTGGGCATGATGTGCTATGGTGTGGAATACTTCCTTGGCTAGTCTGGGTCAGGTGTCCTATCTCTGCTTCCTCCTGGCTTATCCTCCTCGCTGACAGAGCATGAGGCTCAGAAAGTCTTTGGTCAGACGAAACATTTGAGCAGTAACTGAAAACATCAGTGTTATCAGTGCTGTTTCCAGGCCGAAAGTTAAAAACCACAGCATTGCACCAGCTACTAAGGAAGACAAAAATGACTGCTACTGCTGAACCCAGGACAGGTGTGATATTGCTTATATGGTAAGTCTAGATAAAACTCCTTTCAATTAGAGCCAGTTTAAGGAATTGTCCAGTTTAATGGGATAGACCTTAAGCAACCTCTTTGGTCACTGTTACTCCAGCTTTTAATTGCCTTCATGTTTGTCTTTGTCTTGTATTGTCTGTTTCCATTTTGTTACCTGAATGTGTGAGTTTTTGGTATTGTCATAGGCTTTTTCCACCAAATGCACTCTAACTTACAAGAGTCTCAAAACTGCCTTCACTCTGGTGGCTAGGGCTGTGCAGCTCCCAGTTGCTTGAGGGAATGGCTGCTGCGGAAGATAGTGCTTCACTGGGGAACACAGCGCCGAGGCAGTGGTTTGGTAATTTGCAGTCAAGACATACTTTGAGGAATTCTATTTTTGGTCCATTATTGTACTGCCTGTTGGCAAAATGTTTTTAAGTTTTTAATCAACACTATAATAATCTTCTGTTAGAAGAGACTGTTTTATCTGCTGACTAGAACACACATACACCCAAGACATTTTTTGGCATTCATGCATGTCTCTTTGAATAATTTGACAAGTTTTTAATATTTTGATAGGTTCTTGGAATCAGTTCTGTAAATTGGATGTTACAGTCATTAGCACTGATGATTTAAAGCCCTCAACTCTAAGTTTTAACAGCCTCTTGCTAAGTACTTCCTGGTGAATGGCTGGCTGGAGCTCAGAGAGCTGCTATTTTTTTTCTCCCTGTGTATTTCACTCGATCAAATCCTAATGTGTTAATTAGATGCCCGACATCTCAATCACAAAACCACACACACATAGTGTTTATCATGTTGTAGCCCCCAGAATCTTATCCCACCCCAGTACTCTTCCTGTCAGGGGATCCAAACTGTTACTGAATCCCTTACGTGCGTGGCCTGGAGGCTCAGCTCCGTACCCTCGCGCCCTCTTTGACGCTGCCGGGCCCTGGCTCCTCTCAGGAGCTGCGTCCGGCTCCGCCGGGGGCGAGCGCTGCCCGGGACAGCACAACTACAGCAGCCCGAGCAGGCGGCCCGGCTTTAACGTTGGCTCCCGGCCGCGGAGGGCCGACACCGCGGGCGGGGCAGCCGCACCAGCAGGTGGCGCCGTCGCCCTGCCGTCGCGAGAT